>CANTAL010000140.1:600000-829696 GCA_947650365.1 Chamaelirium japonicum | reverse complement strand
ACACTAGATCGCGTGTTGTGTGTAACATGCATGGTTGCCTTCCTGCTAAAAAAAACATGCATGGTTGCCCTGGCAAAACCAGTAGCAGAGCTAGGAATTCACTTTAGTGGGGGCATAAATTCTAAGAGAGAGAGATATAGAGATAATAGGGTTTTGGCATACACCTTGTCCTTTTTTTGGCGGGTGGAGGAGGGACTCTGGTCACCGTCTGGTCTGGGGTAAGGAACAGGCCACCATCTCCGACCACGAGTTTTGAGTAGAGGAGACAATAACGCCTGATGAAGGTCCAAGTATCCGAGACATGGCCGTACGGCCCGTACGGTGTAGCCCGTGTGCGGGACTACGATCTGTAAGCACTGCAAGCCTAAGAGGTGCAGAGGTGGGATGAATTGAACAAGATGAATCGTTTTTTTTTTTTTTTGTTAAAATACACTTTGCCCCCCAGAAGTTTAGCTCAAAAACACTTAAGCCCCTGTAGTTTAATTTGTTCCAAATCGCTCCCTGAAGTTTGAAATGTTAGCACAATACCCCCTTTTGTCAACTACTTAATTACCTCATTTGGTGGTTTTTATCTTATCAAAACAGAAATGAAGGGGGCAAAGTGCTGTTCTTTAACTATAAGGGGGTAAGTGTTTTTGAGCCAAAGTTCAGGGGGGCAAGTGTAATTTCTCTCTTTGAATTCTCAATGGGGGCACTTGCGCCCATTGGGCCTTAGTTGGCTTCGCCAGTGGCAATGACCCATCCATCCTTCACCTTGGGACTTGCATATTTTCCCCAACCGGAGGATATGTTGATGATAATCCCTTGCTTCTTTCTATCATGAGCATAGTCACAAAGTTCTCTGGATTTTTGAAAAAAAACTCCAAATATATTCATGCATTAAGGGTCTACCGAATAAACCGCCGATTAATCTTTCGATTTGTCAGATCGCCAAATAAGCTAAAAAATTTACAAATATTTCTTCAAAAGTACATGAAAAATCCTAAAACCTTCAAAAAAAGTCCCAAAAAATATCATGAAAATTCTAAGTAATACTGAAAAACTTCTGAATTTTCTCGATTTTCCCTCGAATTTTTCCCGAGTTTGTCCGAACCGAACCGAATTGGCCCACCACCTAATTAGTGCTAAATCCGAACTTGGTTACTATGATCATGAGCGGCAGAAAGTGAGGGAGCACATTTGTGGTTCCTTTGATAGGTTGAACTTTCATTTCAAACCTGTAACACCATACTTTTTGTTTGGGAAGTAAATAAATTGTAATTAAAACCAAAAAGGAAGCTAGGGGAAGTATAATCAAGGCATTGCTCTGAGTGAGCAAGCATTACAAACTCCATGGACGGCCATAATCGGCTCATCATGATGAACGTCAAGGGCCCAGTCAGGGGGGGCGACGTCCTTACCCTTCTCGAGTCTGACAGGGAAGCTAGGAGGCTGCGCTTACCAATAATATTATTGTTATGTCCCAACTGCTTATATGAATGAGTCGATGCTTGCTAAGGTTTCGTTTGATGCACTGCCGTCTGTCGGTCTGAACAATGCTTTCAGTTTTGTGGTCCTATTTGAACTGAGATGGGGAGTTTCTTGTGGACCTAACATTGTTGGTTTAAACCTAGTGCTGTCTCTTTTTTTTAATTCTTGGTGATTGCTGAAGCTGCCTTGCTCTCTAATGCAGCTTGAATTTATTACTATGGAAAACACAGGCTTATGCTGAAGTGTTATAGTAGGGAGGAGACACAGAATATGGGTGCTTTGAGATTCGTTCTTACTACTGTATTAGTGTATCTTATTCTCTATCTAGTCGTGCGATCTCTGTAGTGCTCCGATTTTCGAATCTCGAGCATCATTCTGAGGGCTTGAAGGCTTCCGCAATATAAGGGATTGGCATCAGTGCAAGCCGATTTTTAAAAACAGTCATTAATGAAATAAATGGGCCCATACCACATCCTCTCTAATTTCTCGTTTCAAAAGTAGTCTTAATCACATAAAGCACTCGTAACCATCTCATCAATCTCTACCCTCTGCTTTCATCTCTCCCGTTTTGAAAAAATCTCCATCGCCTTACATACTACTTACTACATTTTGTGGTACCGTCTATATCTCTATTATACATTGGATGAGTTATTTCCTCAGACGCTCAACAAAGAGAAGTAGAAGATGTGTAGCAGCATCACAGCCATTCGTGCATTGCACGGGATTATTACTAGTACTAGTACATTTAAAACCACTGAATCTTTTTATTATTTACTTTTTTTAATATTTTGCTACAGATTAGTCTTCTATAGATGGTCAACTCTGTTATTGGCTTAGTGGGGTGGTAATTGAATGCGAATAAATGCTGGAGAATTGTGCATCTTCCAAACCGCTCACATAGGGATTATTTATTTATAAAATTGTGGGAATATTAAAATTTTAAGAAATTGCCGCACGGGTTGAAGACTCTCTATAATATAACATACTAGTATTAATCCCATGCAATGCAGAAATGATTACGATGCTTCTCGATCGGATCGCACATCCAGCATCACATCCCCATTGTGGAGAGAGAGAGAGAGATGTTTAATTATAAAAGAATTTTAAAAGATGAGAGATGGAAAAGAGCGGGAGAATGGGGAGGCTGCCACGTGACACCAAAGGCCTCAGGTTTATAAAAATAGTATAGATTACTTAAGTTTCAACTTCAGCTGCATCTCCTCGAGGTCACTGGTTCGACCCGAAGTGGGTTTTCTTTGTCCTTATTGGCGAATCTCTAGAATGCCTAAAGTGGGTGAAGTTTCGAACCCTGGACAGAAATTTTTTTTGTGTAAGCTCCTTGTTCTCTGCCTTATTTGGCCATTGGCTTCTTTTTTAATAATAATAATAATAATAATAATATATATATATATATATATATATATATATATATATATATATATATATATATATATATATATATATATATATATATATAGGGGAGGGATTCTCTTACTAATGGAATCTTACTAATGAAAGTTACGAATCGCCTTTTACCTACCTAGAGGTTTCAGAATTTGATGAAACTTGGTGGGGATGCTCTCTATGGCAAGTTGATCATCCTCATCAAAAATCATCAAATTCTATAACCTGAATGGTCGATAAAACTTCTAACAATTGATGCCCCTAGAGGTTATAGAATTTGATGATTTTTGGTGAGGATGATCAACTTGCTATAGAGAGCATCCCCTCCAAGTTTCATCAAATTCTGAAACCTCTAGATTAGGTAAAAGGCAATTTATAACTTCCATTAGTAAGATTCCATTAGTAAGAGTATCCCTGCCTATATATATATATATATATATATATATATATATATATATATATATATATAGAGAGAGAGAGAGAGAGAGAGAGAGAGAGAGAGAGAGAGTAGTGATACATTGCGGCCGAGTAACGTACGGCCACCCCCTTCGGGGGTATTTTTGGAATTTTTTTTTTGGGGATTGATCACCCACCCTTGGATTGGACACACAAAAAATTTCAGCCCGATCCAAGACTTGTAGGCCGTCCAAATGTGTTGATCTTTTATCGGTCGTTCATTTTTTTTGCCATTTTGATCAACACATTTGGACGGCCTACAGGTCTTGGATCGGGCTGAAATTTTTTGTGTGTCCAATCCAAGGGTAAGTGATCAATCCCCAAAAAAAAAAAATTCTGAAAATACCCCCAAAGGGGGTGCCGCACGTTACCGGCCGCAATGTATCACTATTACATATATATATATATATATATATATATATATATATATATATATATATATATATATATATATATATATATATATATATATATATATATATATATATATACAACCTATTTTTTTATTTGGGCTGTCAGCTGATAACCGTCCGATTAAAATCATGGACCGTCAATTTGTTTTAAAAAAAATCGCACTAAGCCCCTCCCCAATCTCCTCTCTCAAGCCCGATCTCTCTCTCTCCCTCTCTCGCTGAACCCCTCCGGCCTGCACTCCGGCGTCACCCCGACCCCCCGGCAGCACCGAACCCGACAAGCCTCCCCCTCCCCGATGACCAACCCACTTTCCCTCCCCCTCCGGCAGCATCCCCTCCCCAACGACTGTGATTCCCTGGTCGGGCTGGCCTGGCGGAGGGGAAGGCCGGAGATGGGGTGCTGGAGCCGGAGGGGAGAAGAGGGGGGTGCCGGCGTCGGGGGGGGAGGGGGAGGAGAAGGGGTCTGTCGGAGGGGGAGGAGGAGGGGGTGCCACTGCGATCGACGGTAGTGGTCGGGGCTGCAATCGACGGCGGAGGTGCCACTGCGATCGCCGGGGGCTGCCGGTGGTCTGGGGCTGCCGGAGGGGGAGGAGGAGGGGGTACCACTGCGATCGACGGTGGCAGTTGGGGCTGTAATCGACGACGGAGGTGCTGCCGGAGGTGCCACTGCGATCGCCGGTGTTTCAGCGAGAGAGAGAAAGAGAGAGAGAGAGAGAGAGAGAGAGAGAGAGAGAGAGAGAGAGAGAGGATGAGGGGTGAGGGTGTAGTGGGTTACAGCTGTTAGATGTTGTGTTTAAAAAAAAAAACGAACGGCCAGTGATTTAAATCGGATGGCTAGAAAGTGACTGCTCAAATTGATAAAAAAGCTGTCAGCTCATACCCCGTATTCTCTCTCTCTCTCTCTCTCTCTCTATATATATATATATATATATATATATATATATATATATATATATATATATATATATATATATATATATATAATTACCAAATCTTCATGAATGAGAAACCAGACAGCATTTACTTCCTCTGAAATTTTCCAAGAGAATTGAGAATACGGAAGGAGATATCTTGTACCCACAAATTGACTCCAGTCATTTCAGTCAAAAATGAGATTGAGGTTGCATCGTGGCAAAGCCGCCCCCCATCCGGTAGGTCGTGTAACCGAATCTCGTGAACTCCCTCTCGCCTTTGTGGCAGGCTTATCCCTTGCCTTTATGGCGAGTTTTCTGTGCTTCTGTGTTGGCTATATTACAAGCGAAGGTAAGGTTGGAACTTTGAACCATGGTGTAACTTGTGCTCTAAGCAATAACAGGCGATGTACCGAACATGAGGTCCCTCAAAAAGGAAAATCAATAATAATAATAATAAGGTTTTTCGATGACTACGCTCGTGAATACCTATCCTGAGATGCGTGAGATCCTTCAGTCTCATGCACTCATCACCGACAGTGCCCATTTTCTCATGAACAGAACGGAGTTGCTTCTTTGCAATTGGACCCCTACATTAGTCGTAAAAAAAACTATTTGATAATTCAAAATAATGTAGGAATCAATCTACAAATAGTGATAAGAGATTTAGCTCTCTACCATCATAGAAAAATCATGTGGTAACATGTAAAACCTTTATCAAATAGAATTTGATTATATTGACTCTTGTAATGAAACATATCCTTACAATTCACACAATGGACATATTGTTCATTGATCCGCATATACATAGATACAACCCTTAGAGAGGGAATGAGCAGCATTGTGAAGGGTACTAATACCACCTCATGGGTTCTCAAATAGTATCTTCTCCTCTTCAACTGCACTCATGGGTTCTCAAATAGTATCTTCTCCTCTTCAACTGCAGTCTCGCCGCCACCTACTGAAACCCAGGTCTCTGATATCCTTGCGACCCTCCCATCCAGGATTTCAACCAAGGTGAAAGCTCGCAAGGTACCAACCTCGGATCCCAGATTCTGAAGCTTGTTCCGGTCTCCAGAGCTGCTTCCAAAAACAACGAGAGGGATGGGAGATGCAGTGCAGATTTTCAAGTCAACGATAGCTCGAGCAACATCTGCATGAGTCGTTTTGAGCTTAGGATCACATCATCATCATCACCATCAAAGATGGGGTACCCTATAAGGACGATTGATAGGAATTTCCGCATGGCTGTCAACCTAGCATCAACCCTCTAAGATTGGTCTCAAACAGGCTAACAAGAGCACTTGCCAAGAGATCAAGAAGCATGCCAAGAAGCCTAAAAGGCCAGTTGGCGGGTAGGGAGACGTAACTTGTTGGTTACACAGTTTAACCTCATGCCACAAAGTTAGACACGTATCATCCAAAACCCAAGATAGAGGTTTTAGAATTTGTTGATTTTTTGTAAGGATGATCAACTACCCTTATACAGCCCATCCATAAAAAATCAGCACATTCTAAACCCTTTAGGTGCATCAAATCTAAAGAGCTTTATCGACCGTTCATTTTAACCGTTAAATTGAAGGGAATATTTGATTAGTCTATAGGTTTTAGAATGTGCTGATTTTTTGCTGATGTGCTATCTAAGGCAAGGTTATAATCCTCACAAAAAATCAATAAATTTTGAAACCTCTATCTAGGGTTTTGGAGATGCGTGTCTAACTCTGTGGCAAAATAGCATGTATCTGGATCCCGACCCATATATATATATATATATAGAGAGAGAGAGAGAGAGAGAGAGAGAGAGTATGAGCTGACAGCTCATTGCAATTTGAGCTGCTAGCCATGTGTCAGCTTTTAATTGGACAGAATAAAAAAAAATGAAAAATTAAAAACCTACAGCTGTAACCCAAGCCCCACCACACCCTCTCTCTCTCTGTCTCTCTCTCTCTCTCTCTGTTGCTGAAACCCGACCACCGACCGCACTCCACTCCGACGCCGATCCGGCAGCCGGTGGCCGGAGTCCTCCGACCGTGGATTGTACCTGGGACTCCGGCAGCCCCCCTCCCCCCTTCGACCGTGGATCGCACCCGGGACGCCGGCCGCCCCCCGACCCTCGACCACAGCCGCTGCACCCCGCGACCACCGACCACCGCCGTTGCGCCCGCGTCCCAGCCAACGGCAGCACAGCCAACGCCGCTGCACCCCGCGGCCGCCGACCACCGCCGCTGCACCCGCGCCCTAGCCAAACTGCCCCGCGTCGCCTGCGCCCCGCGCCCCGGCCAACGCACCGCCTGCTCCTGCGCCCTGCGCCGCCGCGAGAGAGAGGGAGAGGGAGAGAGGGAGAGTCGGGTGCTGCTGCCGCTCGCGAGAGAGAGGGAGAGGGAGAGTCGGGTGCTGCTGCCACTCGCGAGAGAGAGGGAGAGGGAGAGAGAGAGGGTTCGGTGTAAATTTTTTTTTATTTAATCAATGGTGCATGATCTCATCGGACGGCTATTATCTGACAGCCCAATTTCAGAAATGGGCTGTCAGCCTATACCCCGTATCCTCTCTCTCTCTCTCTATATATATATATATATATATATATATATATATATATATATATATATATATATATATATAGGGCTATGCTATAATGCGGTATGCGGTAAGTGCGGCACCGCACTATAACCGTCTGATGCACCGCTGCGATATATATATATATATATATATATATATATATATATATATATATATATATATATATATATATATATATATATATATATATATATATATATATATATATATATATATATATAGGGGTATGCTATAATGCGGCATGCGGTAAGTGCGGCACCGCACTATAACCGTCTGATGCACCGCTGCGTGCATGCGATGCACAGAACGGGTGCATCAAACGGCTGCGGTGTGGTGCCACACTTACCGCATGCCGCATTATAGCATGCCCCTATATATATATATATATATATATATATATATATATATATATATATATATATATATATATATATATATATATATATATATATATAGAGAGAGAGAGAGAGAGAGAGGGAGAGAGAGAGAGAAATGCTATAATGTGGTATGCAGTAAGTGTGGCACTTCACACTACAAGAAAGAGGGTCTTTACCGACGGACATTATTATCACCGTCGGTAATAATACACTTTTTACCGACAGTGACTATAATATCCGTCGGTATTTTAACTTTAATTTTTTAAATTTTTTTTGCACATTTATTACCGACGGTCAAATATTATTCGTTGGTAAAATTATTTATCCCGACAGTACATATATGTACCGTCGGTAAAATACTTTATGCCGACGGCTAAATAAAGTCCGTCGGTACAATGTCACGACGAAACTCAGGGTAAAAACCAAGCCTCTGGAAAAAAATGAAACCCTGAGTTTCGTCGGCGGTTTTTACCGACAGAGGTTATATTTCCGTCGGTATAAATAATTATACTGACGGAAATTATATGGCCGTCGGTACGATACCGACGGTAATAAAATGTCCGTCGGGAAAATTGTCCCGACGAAACTCAGGGTAAAAACCGAGCCTCTGGAAAAAATGGAACCCTGAGTTTCGTCGGCGGTTTTTACCGACGGACGTTATATTTTCGTCGGTATAAATAATTATACCGACGGAAATTATATAACCATCGGTACGATACCGACGGTAATAAAATATCCGTCGGGAAAATTGTCCCGACGAAACTCAGGGTAAAAACCGAGCCTCTGGAAAAAATGGAACCCTGAGTTTCGTCGTATAGGTTTACCGACGGATATGATGTGTTCGTCGGTATAAAGATTATTTTTACCGACGGCTATTATGTGTCCGTCGGTATAAATATTATTTATACCGACGGACTTAAACGTTCCATCGATAAAAACCCTAACCTATTTAAATTCAGCGCGATCCCCTTCTCTGTTCTGTTTCGATCTTTCCTGCGCGCCCCGCCCCTCTCTCTCGCTCTCTCTCTAAATCCGTCCCCCACCCCGGTATTACTCGATCCTGCCCCGCCCCTCTCTCTCGCTCTCTCTCTAAATCCGTCCCCCACCCCGGTATTACTCGAATCGAGGGAAAGAGGAGGGGGTCCTACTGGGTCGAGGGAGAAATCGAAAAGCTTATGGGTGCCTCTTCCTTTCTGGTCTTGGCCGCTGACGAGGTATGGGAGACGACCCATTTCTCTCTCTCTCGCTCTCTCTCTCTCTCTATAATGGTTGGTAATGGGATATGCAGTGCTTGCTTAGATGATGATCAGACATATAATGTAGGGTTTGCTACTTTGCATATGTGGATGGATTTTCTTTTCACCCGATATTTATTGGTAAATGCTCTCTTAAAATGTATTGTAGGGTTTGCTTGTTTGACAATGGTTTTTGCCCTTTAGGGTTTTCTATAATTTTTTTTTATTTTAATATTGGTGAGCCGGATTCTATCGGGGTCGTTGCAGTTTGTATAATTATGTTATTGCTACCATGAATAGATTGTGTTTGGAGTTGAATTTAATGTATTGGGTGATGGTATGTTCTTCGAATGTGATATTCGGTATTCTTCGTTCGCTGATCCACCCTCCGAGTCCACTCGAAACTCGGCCGAGTCGACTCGACTCAGCTGAGTTTCGATTCGACTCGGTCCAAAACTCGAGTTTCGATCCGACTCGGCTGAGTTTCGATCCGACTCGAGTTTTGTCGGGTTTTAGCCGAGTTGTCGTGTCTACTCGACTCATTAAGGTTTCGAGTCGAGTCGAGTTTTCGTGTTTTAAAATATTGATTTTTATCCTATCAAAACTGAATTGAATGGGGGGCAAAATGTAGTTTTTAGACTAGGGTGAGCGTCGGTTTTGTCGGTCGGTTTCGGTGTGGGTTTTGTCGGTTATATTTTTTTCGGTTTATGAAAAATCAAAACCGAAATCGAAACCGAAACCGAAATGGTCGGTTTTTGTCGGTTCGGTGTGATATGAGGTATGCTAAAGCCATAAATCTACTCGAGCGACAGAGAGAACCGTCAGACCCCAAGTGTTTACTTGATGAGGCTCCCTGACTTGTTGACTTACTGTCGCATAACTTTGGTGCTATGCCTAGCATTCGAACTATCAGCAGTTCAAATGCTGGCCAGCAACCCTAGGTTTACTATGTGACTAGTCTACTCATCATAATACACTCATCCATTAGGGATATGGATGGCCTGTAGAAGTTTTGGTTCGGTGTTCCATACCCGGGAACCGAAACCGAAATTGTGCGGAGTCTTATAACATTGTTTGAAATTATATGTCAGGTGTTGTATAGCCAGATAGACGAAGATGTCTTCGATCGATAAGAGTTGGATACGTAATTCGAATCGCATGAGCCAAGAGTACAGAGAAGGAGTCAGGAAATTTCTGGATTTTGCATTTGAGCATCTTGCACCGCTTGATGGAAAAATTGTGTGTCCCTGTAACACCGATGTCCCAAAATTCGGTCTGGACACTTGTAACACCACCTCACAACATTAAACCTGTTGGGTGTAAGTGGGTGTACAAAAGAAAAAGAGGCCCGGATGGTACCGTTGAGACTTTCAAAGCTAGACTAGTCACTAAGGGTTATACCCAGCGAGAAGGGATCGACTATGATGAAACCTTTTCACCAGTGGCTATGCTTAAGTCTATCCGGATCCTCTTGTCCATTGCAGCCCATTATGATTGGGAGATCTGGCAAATGGACGTCAAGACCGTATTCCTCAACGGGGATTTGGAAGAAGACATCTACATGTCTCAGCCTCCAGGCATTGTCGCAAAAGGTCAGGAAGGTCTGGTGTGCAAGTTGCAAATGTTCATTTATGGACTAAAGCAAGCATCCAGAAGTTGGAACATGCGTTTTGATCAGGCTATCTAGTCTTATGGATTTGAACAGAACGTGGATGAACCATGTGTTTATAAAAGGAGCGATAAGACTGCAGTAGTTTTTCTAGTGCTTTACGTGGACGATATCCTGCTCATTGGAAACGATGTTGGAATGTTGTCTACAGTAAAGGTGTGGTTATCCTCTCAATTTGACATGAAAGACCTGGGTGAAGCGAGTTATGTTCTGGGGATCAAGGTAACTCGAGATCGCCAGAACAAGATTCTCTCGCTGTCACAGTCAGCCTACATAGATACTATCTTGGTCAGATTCAGTATGCACAACTCCAAGAAGGGACTAGTTCTATTCAGACATGGAATGAAGTTGTCCAAGGATCAGGGTCCTAAGACTCCTGAGGAGAGGGCAGAGATGCAGATGATACCTAATGCTTCGGCTGTAGGGAGTCTGATGTATGCTATGCAGTGCACGAGACCAGATATATGCTATGCAGTAGGCATGATGGGCAGGTATCAGTCAAATCCGGGTCCAGGGCACTGGACTGCTGTGAAAAGTATACTCAAGTATCTCCGTAGGACGAGAGATTATGAGTTAGTTTACTCTTCACAGGAACTGATGCCGATTGGATATACGGATTCTGACTTTGCGTCAGATCCGGAATCCAGGAGATCGACGTCAGGGTTTGTATTTTCATTAGAAGGAGGAGCTGTCAGTTGGAGGAGCATGAAGTAGGGATGTATCGCGGATTCGACGACAGAGGCTGCGTACGTTACGGCGTGCGAAGCAGCTAAAGAGGCGGTGTGGCTCAAGAAGTTCCTCACGGACTTAGGATGCGTACCGGGAGCTCAAGATCCTATTGTCCTTTACTGTGACAATAGTGGAGCGATAGCACAATCCAAGGAGCCAAGATATCACCAGAAGAGCAAACATATCGAGCGGAAATACTATATTATCCGGGACTTGCAGAAGCGAGGGGAGGTTGCAATGACTCAGGTGGCGTTTGCAGATAACATGGCGGATCAATTCATAAAGGCGTTACCGACCAAGGCTTTTGAGAAGCACGTGGATGCCATGGGAGTTAAGACTGTTGCTCCCCGCTAGGCCAAGTGGGAGATTATTGTAGCTCGTGTGTCCTTAGCGTGGATTTTCTGTATTAACATTAATAAAGATGACTTTGGTTATTGCTTTAATTAGAATACTACTATGGTATATAATAATTCTCATATAATAAAAGGACCCTAGGGAACACAGTAGGCCACTGAGGCGCATGGAGGATCCATGCATGGGAGACCCAGTGGACCAGTTCTGTGTAGACCTAGAACTAGTTCACAGCTTAGGTGATGCCGGTCGCTTCACCGAGATCAAGCTGTTGGCAGGTAGAGGATGTGGTGAAGTCTCCACCACGGGAACATGGGATTCATATTCACCTGACCAAGCACGATGATCGTGTTGAACAGGAACCAAGACGATGCACAGTTCAGTGATTCAGACACTGGTGCATAAATCGTCTTACTATTATAGATAATATGTCCTTAACCCTGAGGGACCATGTACACTGGGCCAACCAGTTGTGTGGTGCTTTGATGTGCTAACGTGTGCGGGCCTTCCATAGTCCAATACCACGGTACGTTGGGTTACCCGGCTGGCGCTTGAGTGACATGAAATCCCTACAGGTTATCCGACGTCCAGTGTTGGATGGGTGCGGTTTGATGAGTCAATCTGTCCACACAGTTAACCCAGGCCTGGTGGTTGTCAGTATAACTGACGATGTTCCGGATGCTAGGAATAGCACCGGAAGGTGTGTGGTGTTATAGATGACAAGTCATCAAACCCTAGTCAGATGATCGATCAGGATCTGACGGTGCTCCCCACCGCCCGAGTCGTATCATGGCACCAGTAATAGGAGGGACTAAGGATTATCGGATTATAGTAGAGAACAGGGTTACGAGGGAGTAACATAAGTTTAGGATTACTAGAGTTCAACTCGCGTCGCACTCTGGGTGGCTATGCAGGTTAATCGGATTAGGGCTGATTAACGGAACTTTCGATGTGTCACCGGAACAGTTAATCCGGGATCCGGTTGGAGCTAGAGATCCCGAACCCTGAAGGTTCCACCCTGTCATTGCATATAGGAATTGTTCCCTGACCTAGTTGGATACGTTGGATGCGAAGTAGCACGATGGAGCGCAAGCCCGGAGCCAAAGAACCTAATTCACATGTGTTACGGGCCGTAGGGGTATTTTGGTAAATACTGAAATATAGCTCAGAACATATTGAATATGGATCTTAGATTGAGAAGAATAATTCCAAGAGCTCACAGGCACTGACGAAACTCGATTCCGAGTAGCGCACCTCACTCAGTCTCACTTTCAGTTTTCCGCTTTTCGTGAAGGGCGTTTTCGTCCGGACTTCACGATAGACACCCGGAAGACCTAAATCCGATCCCCCCTCATCCCTATCCACCTAAGGGCCGGCCCTAGGCTCCTTGGAGCCATGGTAGACCGGTCCTATAAAGGAAATAGGGAGGGGAGGGGCCGGCCCCAATGGTTCTACTCCCTCCCCTCCAAAAATCCGACCCCTAGTCCTCCTCCTTTGTGGTTTCGGCCAAGGAAAAAAGAGAAAGAAGAAGGGAGAAGGAAGAGGAAGGAGAAGGAAGAAAGGAGAAAGAGGAAGAGAAAATCATGTGGCTCGCCATCGTCTTCGCAACGGATTCCTCCGTCGGCTCGAAATCCCTGCACTCAGAGACGGGATTTCGAGGATTCTTCAATTCGCACAGGACAAGGTGCTATCCAACAGTTTCCCTTGCGATTCAAGTGCGGTTCTTCATCGTTCCGTAATCTCCGGATCATAGATCCATAAGGTATGATGAATCTAAACACCTAAGTAGATGCATGCATGTCTTCCGTAGATCGTAGTATGCCTCTAGGGTGTCCACACACATGCCAAGATCATAGATTTGCATGTAGATTGTTTTGTATCACGAATTGTAATGAAACATACACCGTATGATCTTCGGATCTTTCTTTTTGCTTCCGCTGCGACTCCGATACACGGATCCAATTCCAACATATATATATATATCTCTAGGTCGGTAAAGAGATGGAGTGGGGGGATAGGGTCGGTTAAGGCCTTCCGAATAAGGGGGAGGAGATTATTATGGAGGAAAGATTCAGCTCCATCCTCTCGAATCAAGCCCGATCCTCCCATCCGAATTTTAGATTTTAAACTGCTAGGGAAGGAGGTCAAGAGAGCTTAAACTATGTTAGGAGACCGGGAGGTAGGCTCCAGGGCTGTTCGAGCTCGGTTCCGAGCCCTGAACTAGGCTCGGTTGGAATCCAGGTGCGATTCGTCCACTAATCGAGTTAAAAAGAATAATCACCTGTAACTATCAAACCGGAAGTCGAAATAGAGCTCGAGAGGATTTGTTGGAAAGGTCTCATCATTGCGAATGCGTCAACGCTTGGTAAATAATTTTCTGACCTCTGGATCTCTCAAAAAGAAGGAAATACTCCAAAATTTAAAATATCAATAACTATTCACCCAGGTGTCAGATCGACCCTAACTCAGGCTCATTGGAAGGCTCTCTCGGAGCCTCATCTAACTTATCCTATTTTGTTACGATCCAATCACCTGAGCTTTTGTACGGTTTATCTATTGGGCTGACGAAACTGATTGCGCATACACCTAATCATTGCACAGAACACACCATCGTGACATGCTCGAAGTTAAGGAGAATATGAACGCAAAACATCCCATAGGTTTCCGATCCATTTATTTGAAAAAAGCTGTAAAAAGACGAAACTAGCCATGGAGGATTTCATTTCTATTATTCTCAAATCTAACACCACAGGTGTTACAACCTACACACCTTAAAGAAATTTTTGTCCCGAAAATTCAACTACAAAAACCATATATACGAGTCCACTCATCTCTACTACCAAAACAAGAACATTATAGCAATGAAAAGTTAACTATAACAAGCGCCAACATCCTCACTAACACTGCCAACAAGAAAGTCAAGTCACTATACCAAATCTTACTAAAAGAAAACCCAGACCCTCTACTACTCACAATTCTACTATCTACTAACCTAAACATTATACGAATCGAGTCTCGTAATTATTAGTATAGAAATGAACCTCCAAATTCTCGCATCGATCGTGAATACAAGTTTTGGTTTCCATTTCTCATTCTAAGCATTACGGATTATACCATAATCATAAGTTTTGATCATTAACCCTGCCTAGATAAAGGGCATCCCCCTTATTAGTACTACCGAGGGGTGTCCCCCTCGGTAGGGTAACTACCAAAACTCATAGATTCAGAAACTTAAAATGCACTCAATTGTCAGTGCCGATATAAAAGGTATATCAATATATATGAGCGCCCATATACCCATATATAGTTTATACTTTTGGTATCGACTCTACAATCATATCAATGTATACTACACATATGCGCCCATACACATATGCTTAAGTATACATTCCAGAATGATTTGACAAAAGAGATGTCTCAACTAGTATGCCTAACGTGTATCTAATACTAAACTAAAATCCTATAAGATTCCTATGAGACTAACACTTACACGAATTGAACTACCAATACTGCTTAAGGGACTAAAGAACAAATGTCCCGAAATCTATCTCTCAAGTGGGTCCAAACTAGATAGCTACACTCTGACAATAGATAGTCATTTCATTGGCTCACTACAAGACGAGGGGATCGATCCTAAACCAAAACTATTATGAGTTGGCTGAAGAAACTACCTACTAGAAAACTAATGGCCAACTAATATTGACTAAGCAGATCGATACCAAGTACCAAATTCTACCCTAAACTAATCATCGAGATAGTTAGACGAAAACCTCACAACCATACAAAAATGAGAATAAAGGACCCGAGACAATTTGAGACAATTTAGAAAAAGGACAATCGAGAAAACTATCATAATCTTAACATTCTGAGAACTAAAGGTAATCACTCAAAAGAAACTGAAGCAAACGAAAGTTACTAGAATCGAATAGTAATTAGAAACAAAACGGGGTGAATCAGCAGAATAATGATCATTCTTAAGATTCTAACTGATAAGATATTCCCAAATTTTATAAACGTAGGCAATCTATTTGACATCGTCGCTAATATTTTTTTTTTGTACTCAATTATCTCAATTCCATCTTAACATCACTGTCATCTGGCTAGTGCGTTCTTTCCCGCGAGTTCTACTAAGAACTGCAAAACAAACTGCCAAAACCTCCGAAAGGTCAGTGCTTAGCCGCCAAATTCTCCGATGAGAAAGTGCGTAGCCTCAGTATGTCCTCTACCGGACAGTCACAACTCATCGCCAAAGTTCTCAAGGAACAGTGCGTACCCTTTTAAGAGAGTCTCTAACGAGATATTCTGCAATCTGCTAACCAAGGAAATTCAAACTACCACCTAAGATTTCTATCTCTTGGTACACTCATTGAAACCATTACCCCCAAGAGTCACATCATTACTCATAGGATCTCTTAAAAAAAAGATAAGCTCTACACCAAACTAATTATAACCCACGATACACTAGAGAGATCTAACAAAAAAATTAATTTAATTATTACACCTATATCGAGATAATGGATAATCCTAAAAATACCAACTAGGTCTCTAGTACCAATGGTCAATAAGCGTCAAGGAATCCTAAAACTGTTAGAATTGGTGAGGTCTACAGCTCGTAAAAACCTAATGTTTAGCTATGTATGGTTGATAGCATAGGATTGCATATTGGTACGCACCTTAGTACGTATTCTGTTTACAGAACAGAGAGCCATGGCTACATGATAATCCTCTTGAGCAGGAGACTCAAGGGACTGGTCCCATGTAACCTAAATACATTCGCAGCTCTAATTAGGGTTGGTCGCCCTATCAGGATAAGCTATTGGGATGACAGAGCGTGGGTGTCTCCACCACGGTCATTAACAGGCACAGTGTCTGTGGCCGAATGGAACCAACACGGTGCACAGATCGATGAGCAGACATCGGTGTACTAAGCCGTGTTTCTGCTTAGGGCAAAACGGTCCTAAACCCTGAGGAACCATGTCTGGTGGACTAACCAGTTGTGTGGTGCTTTGGCACACCAATGTATGAGGATTCGGATACAGTGATCCAAAACCACGGTGTACTGGATTACCCGGCTGGCGTTGCATCAGTGTGTCACTCCTGCAGGCTATCCACACCCTTAACGAGAGGTGCGTTCCTTGGTCTGACCTACGTCGTATTAAACCCTGGCCAGGTGGTCATCAGTTGGACTGGTGACGGATCCGGATGCTCGGAAGAGTAATCAGAGGTACGATGTATGTGGTCAATCTGGAAGGAACCGAGTCATATGACCACTCGAGTTTGACGGTATTCTCCACCGCTCGAGTTGCATCATGGCACCAGATGGAGGGACAACGAGTTTACCATACTAAGCGGAGAACAGGGGTATGAGGGAGAATATAGTAAGTCCGGGGGAATTGGAGTACAGCCTGCGTCACACTCTGGGTGGCTACGCAGGTTAACTTGGACTCAGAGAATCGATGGTACACTCGAGTAGTGTGTCGATCGAGTCTAAGTTGGAAGCCATGAACCCTGGTCCCTGAAGGTTCCACCTTATTGACATTATGTACGGTTCTTATACCATCTCCTCGAAACACAGAACGTAGTTAGAGGAAGCGAGAAGTCCAAGCCTATGCTCCGTGAGTGATTCGCACTAGTGCACGGTAGATGCGTAGTTACGTCTGTGCACTAAGGGGAAACCCTAGGTTAGTGCAGAGACGTATGTAGTAATTCCTTGTCATAAGTGGACTTTGCCACATGGGTGCGATGCACCGGGACATGTTGTGAGTTGACTAGTTGACTTCACTAGGGGCACCCTCTGGGAACCTCAGAGAATAGTGAAATCACTGGTGCACTTCACTTATGTGTGCATTGCAAAGTCTCGTACACGAGGAACGACCAACTAGTGACATAAGGGCGTTTTGGTCATACCATGCGTCACTATGTACTAAGGGGGCCGGCCCTAAGTGTTGAGAGACTGGTCAAGGTCGACCCTATTGGTTTCAGGTGGTTGTTGCCTCCGATGAAAGGGCCGGTCATGAGGCGCAGAAAACGGGCTGGTTTTGACCGTTTTTAAAAACAAGGAAAAGATAGAGATAAAAGAAGAGATATATAGGGAGAGGTTTGAATCAGTCAACCCGATCCGTACCATCCCTATCCATATGGATAGGTCGGCCCTATATAAGGGAAAAGGGAGAGGGGGGGTCGGCCAATGCAATAATGCAAGCCATATGGCCGGCCCAAGCCATGGGGAAACCCTAGCCGCCCCCCTCTCCTCTCTTCGCATCTCCTCTCTCGTCTCTCTCTCCCTCGTTTGCGCCATTGGATGGCGACTCATCTTCCTCGCGTGGTATTTTATAGAAGGAGAAGGCTTGTCGTATGGAGGCACTCAGAGATCCATCGATGAGGTGCCGTGCATCGTGTGAGATCGGGTGAACAAGAAGGCATCTCCCACAACCTTTTGCTGTCCAGAATCTGCATAGAAAATCAGCGTTGTTTCTGTGATTCTGGGAGCTAAAGAAGTCCAAATGAGATAAAACTTGTTGCAAAAGTTGCGTCTCGAATTGCCTACTTGCAGTCCAAACTTTAGCCCAATCAGAGTTCGGAGCAGAAAGTTATGGCCGTCGCACCAAAGCTATGTCAAAGTAGATCCGAGCCCGTCTCCATCGACAAAGAAGAAATTTGTCGCGGTGAAAGAATCTGCATGCAGGTATGATCTCTAACATGTAGATCTAGCATAGATAGAATATGCATACATGCTAGATTGTTCTTTCGCATTAGATCGACGTTAGGGGTTCGCGTAGTTGCCAATGTAGATTCATACACGCATATGTAGATCATTTCAATAAAAAATTTGATATGTAACGCACACCGCTCACGGTCTTCGGACCTTCACTTTGCTTCCGCTGCGGACCTCTACCATGGATTTACTTCCAACAAAAACACCTACTAGGTTTCTAGCGCTTAGGGTCAATGAAAAATAACAAAAATAACAACCTCACAACCATGCCAGATAAATCATCAAGGATATACATCCTTCCAGATATATTCAAAGACATCCATCCCAAAACCAATCAACCAAATCACTAACTGGAGTTGAATCTCTAGTCCTTGGTCAGCTCCTTACCACTAGAAAGTTTAAAAGAATCCATATTAGGAGACTCCCAACCTATACTTCGATATAGACTCAAACACTATACTTCTGCCTAAAGATCAAGAAATACCACCCTTGGTTAGGATGTTCCACGTGGCTCCTTCTGAAAAATTTTCACCCAAGTTGTGATGACTAACTCTAAACCTAAACATTATAGCACCTCAGAGTTCTAATACAATCATATGTATACAACATATAGATTAATTCATGAGTCTTGATCAATCAAAAACTCAATCATGGACAGTTCTTAGTTACAGATCAATTCCTCAAACAAAACCAGTTCTCCAAGTATGATTAACCCTAGGTCCTTATCCTTAGAAATAATCGCTATACCGCCACTAGCTACTACGATAATTCTATCGACTCAATATCTATACAATCTCTAGAAAATATTCTAACACCACTAGAGTCTAAACTTTCCGAAGAAAGAATCGCAATACACGAACCACATCCTAACAAAACCTCTAGGAACATATCCCTAAGCTCTGATACCAGCTGTCACGTCCCAGAAATCTAAATATCGATCCCTGGGGTGTGAGGTGAGAAAGGATGAGATTTTGGGTCTGGTCAATTATTTACACCAATTTGGATTCTCATAAGGCTTCTTCTATGCTCTCTAATATAGAAAACAAGATGAAAGAAACAAAAGGGGAATTTTTTAAATTTGATTTTTCGAAAATGTTTTTATTAAAAAGCAACGAAAGAGAAATTATCAACAGAGAGAAGATATTATCTAGTCAAGCTCAACCTTCAAAAGTCATATCCTCTCAGTATGAGTGACCTGTCGATGCCACTATATGCTAACAAGAGTCTATCTGAGGGAGCACGAGGCTCAAGCCTCCTATGGCTAGCCAAGTAGTCTCATTCACTCCCTAACACTCAGGTGCACCAGTCTAGAGTACCTATCTACAAGGTTAATCAATTTAGTCATTTATATGTACTTATATTCTGATCATGATCTATCCTAGGCTTGGGGCCTTGAAGAGAGGCCTACCCAAAAGAATTCAGTTAGAACCATTGCAACTACAACCATAGAATACTAACTAATAAAAACTCTTATTCTAACACAATTACAATGTCTGAAGAGAAAAGACTACAAGACTAACGTACTAAGCAGAAAGGTAAAGCTGTAGCTCTAGCTCAGCCTCTGGACCCCTACTGTTACTCCTAAGCCTCCGGACCTACAACTGAGCCTACTCGTGGGAAAGAGTAGCCCCCAATGAGAAATTAGGAGATTAGCCAAATTAATGGCTAGTGATATCCTAATAGTCTTTAATAATATAAAACGATCAATCGTAATAAATTAAGATATAATCTAACAGTTCTAGTATGATCAATGTTTGCAGAAGGATACCTAAAACTATCAGTAGTCTATATTCACATGCAATTCCTACTGTCACTAGATTATCTATCATAAAGTTCATTCAATGTTTTACAACATTAAAGAATAAATTAAACAAGACATTCATCTAAAGTCACGAGGTCATCATGTAAACAGTCATACAATTCTAAATTCACAAACAGATAAATACACTTTATCAAAATGTGAACCCCAGATATTTTGTTCATCCTGCCCCCGGTCGGGCATTACTATAGGGCCTTTTATTTCTATGTAGAGGGCCAACTCTCTCGCCGTGCATCCACCAACACCATGCACTAGTCACCCAGATGATCATAAGGGGTTTCCCGTCTTTCACGGTGGAGCTCTACCGCCCAGCTTGCTTTACTATGGGGACTTCAACTCCCCGGGACAGGGTTGGTAGGCCAATCCCTACTTGAGGGCACCTCCTATTTGGCTTTACCATAACCCTTGCCCGTGACCCCTAACCTACTTAACTTCGGTTGTACGCGCAGGGTGGTTCACGACCCTTGCGTGCACGGGGTCCCTACCCTCTAACCAGGTCGATTCGCATATAACATCTTTCAATACATACACTGAAGCTACAAAAAGTCTATTTAATGCTTAACAATTTCTAACAATTTACCCCTGGTCCCGTACTCCTCTCGCAACCCATGCGACATAATAAATAAATAAAGTAAGACACTCATCCCGGTGACCCGTGTGCTAGGGTTGCCATACTCCTTTCAAAAAGGTGGGCCCCGATAATTATTAGTTATTTAATTTATTGTTTAATTTAAGGGAATCCTAATTACGGTGTCCATACAATCAAAAGCAGTCATTACTATTATTATTTTATTAATATTTTAAGAATGCGACGCCGGACTCGCGACTCTGCATGCAAGGCAAGGTTCACTTGACCACATGCGACGATGCCCGGTGGGACCCGCATGTAGTGTCATGGACACCTACCCTTAGTCATTTTTATTTCCCACTATTAAAGACCACGCAAGGGTGGTAGATGTCACCTGGTTGTCGATCGTACATGACTCTGGCTTGCTAGTTGCTTCTGATCCGTCTCTGCTAGATCACCACGATCAAGGTCTGATAATAACCATAGCTCCGTATCACAACTCTATCGATTAAAACAAAAGAATCTACGATGAGGGTTCTATACCAAGGATAGTCGGGCACCCTCGATAGGGGACCAATATTGAGTTGACAACACGCAAATTCGTGCAACTGAAGAACTCAAACCTAAACAATACTAGGTCAATCAAGTAATTAGAAGCTAAACCTACTTATCGAATCGGGCTCGAAGAACCCTTTCCGATGGTTCCAGTTTTGCTGGAATCCGACTTCGGTCGGATGGTTTCAGGTTGAACCACACAGAACTGGTGAAACCAGTTGCATGAATGGGTCACTAGGGTAGAAGGGGTTATAGGGTTATCTTCTAGGTTTATTATGTGGGACTTAATGTTCTGAGCACGATGCCGCTGGTTTTGTCCGAATCCGAGTTCGGACGATAAAACAGCGGTCAAACCATGATACCACAATAAGATCGGGACCAAGGATAAAATAGGGTACTAAACAATATAATTATAATGCTAAACTATGACCAATAGGTAGGAATTTCCGATCCAGTCGAAATGGCACTGGTTTCGTCAAATTCCGAGTTCGGACGGAGAAATGGCAGTCGAACCAAAATTGATTGGTTCACGGGTCTGGTTCAGGTGAACCAGACCGGTTCACTGTGTTGGTCGGGTCAGGTTTGCAGTAGGTCTGTCGGGTCAAGTTCAGGGTTAAGCGGGTCAGGTCTAGGGTTAAGCTTCTAAACAACCTGGGGAAGACCCGTTATTTACGGATCTGCCCCCGACCTTCTTCTCCATGAGAGCCAGCCGGGGTGCTGGTTCCTGTGCGACGGCGGCCGTATGGAGGGGCGTCCTGGAGCACCGGCGAGAGCTCGGCCGGCCTCTCCTGCACCACCCCCACAGAGGAGGCGCGAGGGGGGAGGCGTCCGGTGCGGCCGTTGGTGCCCGAGAGCTCAGCCGGAGGGGGCTCGTGTGGGGTCTGCGGCCGGTGGTGGTACGTCGGCGATCGTCGGGAGGGGCTCAGGTGCGGCGGCGGTGTCCGCCCGTGTGGACCGCAGCAAGGGAGGAGAAAGGGGGTCGCAGAGGAGGATGGGAGGAGGAGGGTGGCTGACCTGGGGGTGCCGACACGCTCCCCGATGCTCCGGTGAGGGGTGGGTCAGGATGCTTGATCCTCTCCCTTGATCTCTTCTCCTTCTCCCTCTCTGCCTCTCGTTCTCTCTCTCTCTCTCTCTCTGCATTCTGTTCTCTCTCTCTCTTTCTCTCTCTATCTCGTTCTCTCTCGTTCTCTCTCTTTATTTATATATATATATATATATATATATATATATATATATATATATATATATATATATATATATATATATATATATATATATATGAGGGTTGGGTTCCTATGACATGTCATAGGGAGTACCCTATGACATATGGTGAATTAGTAATGCTAGAATGTTTAGAATGTGCTAAATTTTTTTAAGGGTGATCACCTTATCTTAGATAGAATGTCCATAAAAAATCAAAGCATTCTAAAACTTGTTGGGGCATCAAATGCTAGAAGCTTTATCGGCCATCCATTTTAACCGTTAAATTGAAAATCATATTTGATGCCTCTAGAAGTTTTAGAATGAGCCGATTTTTTGCGGGGGTCCTATCTAAGATAGGGTGATCATCCTCATAAAAATTCAGAACATTCTAAATATTCTAGGGTTACTAACTCACCATATGTCATAGGGTACTCCCTATGACATGTCATAGGAACTCATTTCCCTATATATATATATATATATATATATATATATATATATATATATATATATATATATATATATATATATATATATAGGTCGGTAAAGAGATGGGGTGGGGGGATAGGGTCGGTTAAGGCCTTCCGAATAGGGGGGAGGAGATTATTATGGAGGAAAGATTCGGCTCCATCCTCTCGAATCATGCCCGATCCTCCCATTCGAATTTTAGATTTTAAACAGCTAGGGAGGGAGGTCAAGAGAGCTTAAAATATGCTAGGAGACCGGGAGGTAGGCTCCAGGGCTGTTCAGGCTCGGTCCCGAGCCCTGAACTGGGCTCGGTTGGAATCCGGGTGCGATTCGTCTACTAACCAAGTTAAAAAGAATAATCACCCGTAACTATCAAACCGGAAGTCAGAATAGAGCTCGAGAGGATTCGTTGGAAAGGTCTCGTCAACATGAATGCGTCAACACTTGGTAAATAATTTTCTGACCTCTGGATCTCTCAAAAAGAAGGAAATACTCCAAAATTTAAAATATCAATAACTATTCACCCAGGTGTCGGATCGACCCTAACTTAGGCTCATTGGAAGTCTCTCTCAGAGCCTAATCTAACTTATCCTATTTTGTTACGATCCAATCACCTGATCTCTTGTGAAAAATAAAACGGCTACAACTATCGACCAATTATCGCTTTTCTAGGGTTTATCTGTCGAGCTGTCGAAACTGACTGCGCATACACCTAATCGATGCACAGAACACACCATCGTGACATGCTCGAAGTTACAGAGAATATGAACGTAAAACATCCCATAGGTTTTCGATCCATTTATTTGGAAAAAGCTGTAAAAAGACGAAACTAGCCATGGAGGATTTCTATTATTCTCAAATCTAACACCACAGGTGTTACAACGGTGCGTGCAGCACTGCACCACAGCCATCTAATGCACGCGTTGCGTGCATCACATGCACGCAGCAGTGCATCAGACGGCTGCGGTACAGTGCCGCACTTACCGCATGCCGCATTATAGCATTTCTCTCTCTCTCTCTCTCTCTCTCTCTCTCTCTCTCTCTATATATATATATATATATATATATATATATATATATATATATATATATATATATATATATATATATATATATATATATATATATATATATATATATATATATATATATATATATATATATATATATATATATATATATATATATATATATATATATATATATATATAGGGGCATACTATAATGCGGCATGCGGCCATATCGCAGCTGTCTGATGCACCCGCTGTGTGCATCACATGCACGCAGCGGTGCATCAGATGGTTGTAGTGTAGTGCCGCACTTACTGCATGCCGCATTATAGCATGCCCCTTTATATATATATATATATATATATATATATATATATATATATATATATATATATATATATATATAATGCCCGTGCCTGTTGGCACACAAAAGATTTCGAAGGTGAGGATAATATTTCGAGAGAAAGAACAATACTTTGAAGGTGATAGCAGTATTTCATGAACGGTGACAATATTTTGAGAAATGTGATAATATTTCGTGGTCACCTTCGGCAGCATTGAAAATGCAACGACCGCCTTCAGGGCAATGCCTGGACTTCTCACATCCTCCAACGACTGTCACACCACTGCTGCTATAAAACACACGCCGTCTAAGTAGTAGCACAGTACTTGTCGGTACTGCAGTGGCCACCTTCGGTGGGGGTGCAATCGATGACTGTGAGCATACCATATCAAGTTGGCTGTGCCAAGATGTATTCAACCTATAGCGGCGAAAATACACTCGTTGCTGTGTGTAAAATATAATTGGACAACCTAATAGTGCCCTTTAAATGGACAACGTTGCACACCCGGACTGGGCCGTAAGCAAGTGTAGCAAATCCAACGGATGGGTGTGATTGAAGTGGTAAACTACATTTTGCCCCTTCATTTTCTTTTAATTGGAACATATAATTTTTTTTTAATTGTCATCCAGTCGTCCGATGTCAAGCTTTCCAGAAGATGGAAACTGTGGCTGCCAGCATCGAGCATGTGATAAGCTTTCGCTCTTTTTTTACTAATGAGAGAGATACACACACACACACACACACAGGTTGTACTGCATCTCCATGGTGGTTACTCATGCTTTGCCTTTTTTTCTCACTATCCTGTGCACTGATTTTTGCCCGTAACCAAGTGCACGATTTTTGCTTCACGATTAGTCTTATCGTGCACTTGGCTACAGTCTAATTGTGCACTTGGGTACAAAAATCATGCTATTGGTAAACTACATTTTGCCTCTTCAATTTATTTTTTAATTGGAAGAAATAAATCTTTTTTTTAGTTACCATCCAGTCATCCGATGTCAAGCTTTCCAGAGGATGGAAACTGTGGTTGCCAACGCCGAGCTTGTGATAGGCTTTGGCTCTTGGTTACGACCTAATCACGTGCACCATGGTTGGGGATGAGTGCAATTCATCGGTCGGATATGGTTCCAATGGACGGTTGTGATTTTGGGATAAACTTCAGGGGTCGATGTGCATTGCAGCCGCATACAGTCGGCAAGAGTAAGATTCACTTTCGAGTCATGCAGCTGTGATGAGCGTCGACCCACCAACCGATTGGAGGAGATCAAAAGGATGCCGACCCACTAACGGTGGCAGGAGCTATGATGAGCACCGACACAACGACCAATTGGGACTTTGAAAACCTGAATACCCAATCAAAATCCGACTCAAAACTTTCGGGTATAAGAACTCTACCCTTTTAACTTTCGGGTACAGGTATGGGCACCTCAATACCCGATCCAAACGCGACTCAAACCTTTCAGGTATAAGAACTCTACCTGATTAACTTTCGAGTACAGGTATGGGCACCTCAATAACCGATCCAAACCCGACTCAATACTCGACCCAAACACCGGTGGCAAACGACTGCTGCAGTGGCTGGTGGCTTCGAGAAGACGACTACAGTTGTGGCTGGCGACTACAGTTGTGGAGGGGGTGAGAGAGAAGTTGGCCGCCTTCGGTGGCCAAACTCCAGGAGATGGTGGCACCGTACCTCAATGGCGTAGCGGACCCCGGCTTGGGCAGCAAGGTCCTTGGCGAGGGGGCAGGCATTGTTGACGTCAAGCTAGACCTCGATGGAGTAGCAGACCCCGACCTGGGCGGCGAGGTACTAGGCGAGGAGGCAGACGTCATTGACTTCCCCCTCAGCGAGGTACTTGTGCCTATTGTTATTGTATGCTGTGTCCATTGCTCATGCATCCTTCTCCTCCTCCTACTCAGTGATCAGATAATCAAAAAATAATAAAGAATAAAAGCAAAGAAAAAGAAGCAGAGAATCGAAGAGGGAGAGGATTGGAGAAAGAGAGAGAGGGAAGGGGGGAAGACAACCTGTGTGGCTGGTTCTTCATCGCGATGGAGTGAAGACCAGATTCTCGGCCGGCGACCACCCAATTTGAGACTAGATCCGTGGCAGTCCCAACCAGATTCTCGGCCCGGTGACCACCCTCCTTCAGATCAACCTCGAGATCTGAGCTCTGGCGACCACCGCGCGGCTCTTCTGGTCCGGTGACCAGATCCCTCCTGACCACCGAGTTGCTGCCGGCGACCAATTGTATGCTGTGTTCATTGCTCATGCATCCTCCTCCTACTCAGTGATGGTATTCAGATAATCAAAAAATAACAAAGAATAAAAACAAAGAAAAAGAAGCAAAGAATTGAAGAGGGAGAGGATCTGAGAGAGAGAGAGAGAGGGGGAAGGAGGGGGAAGACAACCTGTGGGGCTAATTCTTCATCGCGAGGGAGTGAAGACCAAATTCTTGGCCGGTGACTACCCGATCTGAGATCTGAGATCTAAGCCTGCTCATGTGCGGCCCTCCTGACCCAGCGACCACCCGATCTGAGACCATATCCATGGCAGTCCCGACCAGATTCCCAGCCCGGTGATCACCCTCCTTCAGATCGACCTCGAGATCTGAGCTTCGGCGACCACCACGTGGCTCTTCCGGACTGGCGACCAGATCTGCTGCCCTCCCGACGACCGAGTTGCTGCCGGCGACCACCGAGCTGCTGCCTCCAGATCCGCGGCCATCCCAGCCTGGCGACCAGATCCGTAGCTGAAATCGACTGTGCACATCTCCTCTGCGATCAGATTTGCACCGGATCTGCTCATCACCCCTGCGATCTGATCTACACCGAAGTCGCAGGGGTCTAGGGGGAGGAGGCGTGATCAGCGGGAGGAGGAAAGGGGCACGAATGAGGGAAGATTAGGAGGTGCAGGCTTGTAGAGGGGAAAGGGCGCGCTCGATCAACGACAGAGAGAGCAGACTCGGTTTGACATGTAGAGAGCACGCTTGATCAACGGCAGAGAGAGGGGACTGGGTTCGCAGTATCGTGTGGTTGAGAATTGATTAGAGAACGGCGATCACGTACCCCCCACAAAACCCTCCCCTATTATTTATTTCGGGTTAGTCCAGATCTGGCAACATGGCTGGTATAACCACAGTTGTCCATTTAATCCAGTTCCATTTTTAGATGGCTGGTCGGATCAATCATAGCTGTTAATCTAATTTTTCCAAGTGAATGACACTCACCCTAATAGCAATGATAACTGTGTTTGTCTCTTACGTTTGTCTCTCGACTCAATTAAATGTTTGTCCCCCCACAAAAACCTGAAATATTATATATATATATATATATATATATATATATATATATATATATATATATATATATATATATATATATATATATATATATATATATATATATATATATATATATATATATATATATATATATATATATATATATATATATATATATATATATATATATATATATTTATATATATATATATATATATTTATATATATATATATGGGTCAGGTTCAATGGACACTGTTTTTGCACCCAATTTTTTACACCGATTTTCAAACCATTAGATAGAGGTTTTAGAATTTTTTGATTTTTTTTGGGCATAATCATCTTGTCTTAGATAACACATCCACAAAAAATCAGCACATTCTAAATCCTCTAGACTTATTAAATGTGATCTTCAAATTAACGATTAAAATGGACGGTCGATAAAGCCTTTTAGTTTTGATGTACTTAGAGGCTTTAGAATGTTCTAATTTTTTGTGGACGTGCTATCTAGGATAAGGTGATTATGCTCACAAAAAATTAAAAAATTCTGAAGCCTCTATCTAACGGTTTTGAAAATCGGTGTAAAAAATTGAGTGCAAAAACAGTGTCCATTTAACCTGACCCTATATATATATATATATATATATATATATATATATATATATATATATATATATATATATATATATAGGGTCGGGATCGGCTGACCCAGCACCAAATAACCCAGCAGTGACATCAGACGGGAGCCGTTGGATCATGGTTGATCTAACGACTGATATCAAATCGGGTCGGAACCCATCAGATCGGGTCAAATAAAAGAATCGATCCCGTCCCTCTCCTTTCTTATCTCTCTCTCTCTCTCCCGTGCGAGATCCGCTCCGCCTCCCCTCTACGGCATAAAACCCTCAGATCCCGCGCAGGTTCTCCGGCGTCCACCGGCGCAGGTGCGACGGCGTCTTCTGGCGTAGGTGCGATCCCTCTCTCTTTCTCCCGTGCGAGCTCCGCTCCGCCTCCCCTCTACGGCGTAAAACCCTCAGATCCCGCGCAGGTTCTCCGGCGTCCTCCGGCGCAGGTGCGACGGCGTCTTCTGGCGCAGGTGCGATCCCTCTACGGCGTTGGTTCTCCGGCGCCTACCCTCCGGCGTCCTCCTCATCGACGGCCGCAACACCTATCGGCCCTATGGCGCATCATCTCTCTCCTTTCTCAGTCTCTGTCTCTCCGAGCGAGCCCTCATCCTCCTCATCATCGACGGCAACAACCCCGATCGGCGCTATGGCCACCTCGCCTGTGACCCGATTGGTCGACGCGCGCCAACCCATCTACGTCGCAGCCCCCCGTGACCCAATTGGAGCAGCCGGCTGTGCTCTCAAAGCCGACTAAACATGGTACGACAATCTCTCTCTCTCTCTCTATCTCTCCCCTCTCAATCTGTCGGATCCCTTTTTATAATTTTTTTTATCTTGCAAATTTTGATTATCTTGCAAATCTTGATGTTTGCTTACCCAATTTTCCATCTGATCTATTGAGGTACAGTACTCAACATGACAATGCAATGTAAATGTAAATTGTATATGTAGCTATGCAATGCAATATAAATGTATATGTAGCTATGCAATGCAATGTAATATAAATGTATATGTAGCTATGCAATGCAATGCAATATAAATGTATATGTAGCTATGCAATGCAATATAAATGTAAATTGTTATGCAAATGTAAATTGATTGCTATGCATTGGAAATTTTATGCATTGTAAATTGTTATGCAAATGTAAATTGATTGCTATGCATTGGAAATTTTATGTATTGTAAATTGTTATGCAAATGTAAATTGATTGCTATGCATTGTAAATTGTTATGCAAATGTAAATTGATTGCTATGCATTGTAAATTGTTTGTCCATTTTTTGAAAATTGTCATGCATTGTAAATTGATTATTTTATTCATTGTAAGCACTTATATGAGGGTTACAAAATTGCACATCAATTTCACCTTTCATTTGGAAGAGGGTTACAGCATTTGGTTAAGCATCTGTAATAGCTTTTATAGCATTGTAAATTGAGGAAGCACTTTAGATGATCGTTTTTTTTAGGGTTCTTTTATTCATTGTAAGCACTTATATGATGGTTACACAAATGTCTAAAGGGGTATGATTGTTTTTCAGGTATGGAAAGAGTTGAGAGTGATGATAGTTGCATACCAATGGTCGGGATGCAATTCACAACACATGAGGAAGCAAGACATTATTATGAAAAATACAGTAGAAAAAAAGGATTTGCTATTCGAGTTAGATCCTCGATGAAAACTAGGCGAACTTCAGATGGAATCACAGGTTATAGATTTGTATGCTCCAGGGAAGGGTTATACAAACCGAAAGCTACCGGAGAGCCACTAATTAGATGTAGAAGTACATCGACAACAAGAGGGGGGTGCGATGCTCGTATGTGGGTTATAAAAGACTTAAAAAACAACAATTGGAAAGTTACAGTGTTTTCAGACGAACACAATCACAATCTTGTATCTCCACAGAAGAGAGTTTATTTGAAATGTAACAGAACAATGCCTGATGCCACAAAATCATTGATCGATATTTTTAGCAAAGAAAACCTTCAAATAAATAAGGTTGCATCAGTTCTTTCAGGTGATGTAGTGGGGTTTAATGATAGAGATTGCTGGAATTACTTAAGATCGGTGAGACACAGAAATCTGGGTATGGGAGACGCTTAATCGGTTTTAGATTACTTTCAAAAGAGGCAAGTAGAGAACCCAGAAATCTGGGTATGGGAGACGCTCAATCGGCACGCGAAAGATTTCGAAGGCGAGGACAATATTTTGAGGAAGATGACAATATTTTAAAGGTGGCAACAAAATATTTCGAAAGCGGCGACAATAGTTTAAATGGGACAATATTTCACGGGAGATAACAATATTTCAAGAGTCATACCAATATTTCTTGAGCGGAGATAACAATAGTAATGCCCATGCCTGTAGGTACAAACATTCGGCAAGGACGTCTACATTATGTGAAGGCGGCCTACATTCGACGTGGGCGCACACATTCGGTGAAGGTGCCCACATTCGATTAGGAACGCCTATATTCGGTCGGGGCGACCATTTTCAACAGGACTATCACATTAACTGGCAACCTTGTTTGACACCATTGCCAAAAAAATCCTTCACACAATCTATAGACATTTGTCGATAGTGCTCACATTTGTCTGTGGCAGGCAAAAGATTTCGAGGGCAAAGACAATATTTCGAGACAGGTGAAAATATTTCGAGGGTGGCAAAAAAATATTTCGAGAGTAAATAATATTTCGAGGGAGATAACAATAATACAGCCATGATCTTCCAATCAAGAAAGCACAGCTGGCTAGAAGTACCTTAAAAAACCACAACGAAGAAATCCCACATGCAGCTAATTCCACAGAACAATACAATACATCATTCGCTTTCCGGCACCGGCCACAACAGTATTTGCCCACAAATTATCACAAAAATTGGCATCAATGGTCGATCTCCGATCCCATCGGCAGAAATCGGGTGAGGGCATAAACAATCACTTGCAGCTAGGGTTGGCAATGGACTCCGAAAACCCAACTGAAACCCGACCCAAAGCAACGGGCATGGGTACATATTTTGTACCCGAAACATGGCTTGGGTAGGGTATGGGTATAAAAACTATACCCGATTAACTTTTGGACATGGATATGGGTACCTCAGTACCCATACCCAAAACCCAATTTCCCCTATAACTTGTGATTACTAAATAATAGGTGCCCATACCCGAAACCCAATTTCCCCTCTAACTTGTGTATACTAAATAATAGAGTTCCGACTCAATGCATTGTCATGTACCTGAATTCTAATCGAACCATACCGCTACCCAAACATATACTATACAAATACCATTGTAATAAGAACCTACAGAGCTTCTTAATATTGCATTGTGATACCTTGATTTTTCTTCTTAGATAAATAAATATATAACAGACAAAAATAGACAAAATTATACCATATTCATACCCGAAACCTGAACCAAAACCCGAAACCTGATTGGGTATGGATCGGGTATGGACCCTCTTCTAACCAAATAGGTATTGGTCAGGTATGGACCCTATCATACCCAAATGGGTATGGGTATGGATAGAGGAAGGGTCCAACCCGAACATTGAGAAATGGGATACGAAGTGTAGGCTGTGGCTGCCCCCGTGGATTATACATAAAGGTATATTTGTCATTTTAAATAAAATGGGAGATCAAGTGAGAAACAACTGAACTAATGAAATAAAATTTTATTTGGTATTAATTAAATGTGTGGAATATTCCCACTTTTACAGTCCTCTGACAACCTAATCCAATTGTGGTGAGAAACATCATCTCGATTGAGTGAAGCTCAATGACTTCACTTTCCACACACACTGATGATGACACTGAAGCACACCATTCAACAGAGAGTTCAATGTTCATCCACTGAAAAGTTTGCAGACTTGATCTCTCTCTACAATCATCACAATCATTGTCGCCGACACCGTATGTTAACGATACTTAATATAGATATTTGCTCCCACTAACACTACCACAACATGCATCCATAAGCCTTGTTTGGGGATCAGACCAATCTCATCTCCTCCTGCTATCCCTGTAGGGGCCCTCGCTTTCTTTATCCTTCAGAAGGCAAAGAAAAGCAAGCAGACCAAAGAAGAAGAATCCACCAGACCAATTATGCCCTCCGCCACCACCGCCTCCGCCCCCGTCCCCGTCGTCCCGTGGGGGCAGCCCTGAACCCCCATCATCGAGCTCCGGTGACTTCTCCTTGCCTGAAACTCACCCATTTTGAGCTTCATCATGCCAGTTGGTATAAGATATTCACTGAATACATCCCCCCCAAGTATATGATGGAAAAAGATCAAATCAGCCATTAAATACTAAGGGGGAAAAAAGCTTCGTGTAAGCAAGATATGAGGTAAGCCAACCAAGTCCATGCTAAGGGGCAGGAACAATGAGATTTTTATTATCCGTTCAATAAATAGCCATGAATTTTACCTTGAATGGGAGCAATGGTGACCGTTGATGATTGACGCAGGACAGTTTGGGTTTGCTCTGCCGCACACCTAGCACCCTGCAGCAGAAACATTTAGATTAAACAACATTTCACAAAAAGTAATTTGGAATAATATAACGACCGTCACAGGTTGGCCAATACATTGGATTATTTTCTTTTTACTGATGGTCTTACAGATGTTTTAAGTTTATAACTCAAATATAACCAAGAGTTCGAAAAGTAGAGTAAGAGAGAAACTTGGACCAGCAGCAGAAGTATACGACAATGAGCCCACAAAGCATACCGTATATACCATGACCCTAACCATACCGTAGATACCCGGATCGAGATCTTTAAGCACAGCTTACAGCGTTTACGATTAACAGCAGTTTGCAATGTTTCCAATTAGAAGCAAGCTACACAACACCATCGCCCAACGCCACCACCTCCTGCCATCCCAATTGCTACACACCACCATTGAACACCACCACAACCACCGTTAAACAATACTTCCATAAAAAAAAACTCTTTTTACCGATTTGAATGACAAAGGATCATGTTGTAGAATCAACAAATATGCAGCTCAATTTCTTCAAAAAAGATAAATTATGTGAATAGACAGAAATCTCTCGTCCCCTCCAAAGCAGGAGGTTCGGTCGCATGTACCCATCTTCACATGGAATGACAAAAAAAAACAAAAACAAAAACAAAAGAATCATTTTTTTTGTCTAAGACTGAAATTATGAAAACTCCCATATGAAATCCAAGCAAGTGCTACCGATCAGCTGGAACGATTTTGTAAGATTATAATAGCACGTAAAAAGAATATGTTGTTTCCTAAGCATTCCACAAACCTGAGGGCCGTCTATTCAATTTCATATAGCTTTCTGCAAGTTAAGGGAGAAACATATACCTTGCACCGGCGACGATCGAGTCACCAATAAGATTCGACCATCCGAAATTCCAGCCAAGTGACATGCAAAGCACAATTTAATATCTCTCTCTAAGCATGTTGGACGCACCTGATGGGTGAGTATAGACCTGTCGGCGCTGAAATCATGGACCCAGTTAGCCTGATGTGGGCTAGGTGCAACTGGGTGTATCCAGTGCACACGACATGCACAGTTTGGCAGTTGTACTGCTAATCAGTGCTAACCCATTCATTGGGTTTCTTCTGTGTTGCCATCCCTGAAGGCTCCCTTGAGACTTCTGGTGTTCTCAGTTGTTTGGGCTGTTCTTGTTTGAGCTGTCTCCACTGTTGGACTTCGGGGATAACATCAATCTAATTATAATCCTTAACAAAAATATGGTCTTATATCAATCCAAATCCATAACATCAATCTAATTCACACAGCAATTACTCGATATATGAACCTAAAAGTATTGCAATTCGGCATAATCCACGACAAAATATGGAAGTGCATGCATGTATGTTATAAAGATTGCATTGAATCCACTGTGTTGAGCTCCAAAGCAAGGAATACATACAATACAGCCAGATTTAACACAGGTATCAAATGATGCATAAAAAAATCCTTTGAAGTGGCTAACTACTTACTAACAGTTAATGTACTCATCGTCCTCTAAAAGCATTAGCATCACCGGCTGTTCAGATCAAGCTCCCCAGCCTCGCGCCACTCTTCATAACAATTGACCATAACAGATTATGGCATAAACCCAAGATACCAATAAGCAATGCTAAGTTGCTAACAGCCCAACCAAGGCGGTGAACAATGCACTGCAGAAAAACTTAAAAAAAAATATATCAGAGAGAGAGAGAAAAAAAAAGAGCCTGAGGGGGTGTGGGTGTTGGTCGCAGCCACATCGCCTGAATGCTAGGCCAATAGAGAGAGAGAGAGAGAGAGAGAGAGAGAGAGAGAGAGAGAGAGAGATGGGGGGGGTGGAGTCGAAGGAGGTGTAGTCAGTCGGCGAGGTCGGATCAGTAGACGATCGGCGAGATCGAATCTGGATCGGCGAGATCGGATCTGGATCTTGATCTGGATCGGCGAGATCGGATCTGGATCGGCAAGATAGGATAAGCAATCAGTGGGCGAGATCGGAGCTGATTAATCCCCTCCAACGGAGCAGTAGTCGGTCGGCGAGGTCGGATCAGCAGTCGATCGGCAAGATCGGATCTGGATCTGGATCTGGTCGGATCGGCAGTCGGTCGGCGAGATCAGAGCTAATCAATCCCCTCCTCGTCGCTGCCCTTCCATTGGAGAAGAAATGGGGAGGGGAGTCGATCAGCCCCCTCCCCTAGAGGTCGAAATTCCGAGCGATGAGAGAGAGAGGTGATGAGAAAGAGAGAGAGAGAGAGAGAGAGAGAGAGAGAGAGAGAGAGAGGTGAGGCTGGGGGTAGAGAACGGGGCCCGGCGACCAGATCCGCGGCCATCCCAGCCCGGCGACCAGATCCGTGGCCCGGCGACCAGATCTGCGGCCCTCCGACCACCGAGTTGCTGCCGGTGACCACCGAGTTGCTGCCGGCGACCACCGAGCTGCTGCCGGCGACCACCGATCCGCAGATCCGCGGCCCGGCGACCACCGAGTTGCTGCCGGCGACCACCGAGTCCCAGCCCGGCGACCAGATCCGCGGGAGTGGTGATGAGAAAAAGAGAGAGAGAGAGGTGAGGCTGGGGGTAGAGAACGGGTTGGGGATTAGAATAGAGGGAGAGAGAGCAGAGTAATAAGAGCACAGTTGTCGGTATTGCTCACCTTCCGTTTTTAACCCGGACGGGTATTGATCACGTTCCCTTTTTTGAAGGCTGGTCGAATCAATCATAGTCGTTAATTTCTCTCTTCTAAGTGAATGGCACTCACCTAATAGCAATGAACGGCTGTGTTTGTCTCTTAGGTTTGTCTCTCGACTGCATTAAATGTTTATACCCCCCACAAAACCCTGAAATATTATATAGATATATATATATATATATATATATATATATATATATATATATATATATATATATATATATATATATATATATATATATATATATATATATATATATATATATATATATATATATATATATATATATATATATATATATATATATATATATATATATATATATATATATATATATATATATATATATATATATATATATATATGGGTCAGGTTCAATGGACACTGTTTTTGCACCCAATTTTTTACACCGATTTTCAAACCATTAGATAGAGGTTTTAGAATTTTTTGATTTTTTGTGGGCATAATCATCTTGTCTTAGATAACACATCCACAAAAAATCAGCACATTCTAAATCCTCTAGACTTATTAAATGTGATCTTCAAATTAACGATTAAAATGGACGGTCGATAAAGCCTTTTAGTTTTGATGTACTTAGAGGCTTTAGAATGTTCTAATTTTTTGTGGACGTGCTATCTAGGATAAGGTGATTATGCTCACAAAAAATTAAAAAATTCTGAAGCCTCTATCTAACGGTTTTGAAAATCGGTGTAAAAAATTGAGTGCAAAAACAGTGTCCATTTAACCTGACCCTATATATATATATATATATATATATATATATATATATATATATATATATATATATATATATATATATATATATATATATATATATATATATATATATATATATATATATATATATATAGGGTCGGGATCGGCTGACCCAGCACCAAATAACCCAGCAGTGACATCAGACGGGAGCCGTTGGATCAAGGTTGATCCAACGACTGATATCAAATCGGGTCGGAACCCATCAGATCGGGTCAAATAAAAGAATCGATCCCGTCCCTCTCCTTTCTTATCTCTCTCTCTCTCTCCCGTGCGAGATCCGCTCCGCCTCCCCTCTACGGCGTAAAACCCTCAGATCCCGCGCAGGTTCTCCGGCGTCCACCGGCGCAGGTGCGACGGCGTCTTCTGGCGTAGGTGCGATCCCTCTCTCTTTCTCCCGTGCGAGCTCCGCTCCGCCTCCCCTCTACGGCGTAAAACCCTCAGATCCCGCGCAGGTTCTCCGGCGTCCTCCGGCGCAGGTGCGACGGCGTCTTCTGGCGCAGGTGCGATCCCTCTACGGCGTTGGTTCTCCGGCGCCTACCCTCCGGCGTCCTCCTCATCGACGGCCGCAACACCTATCGGCCCTATGGCGCATCATCTCTCTCCTTTCTCAGTCTCTGTCTCTCCGAGCGAGCCCTCATCCTCCTCATCATCGACGGCAACAACCCCGATCGGCGCTATGGCCACCTCGCCTGTGACCCGATTGGTCGACGCGCGCCAACCCATCTACGTCGCAGCCCCCCGTGACCCAATTGGAGCAGCCGGCTGTGCTCTCAAAGCCGACTGAACATGGTACGACAATCTCTCTCTCTCTCTATCTCTCCCCTCTCAATCTGTCGGATCCCTTTTTATAATTTTTTTTATCTTGCAAATTTTGATTATCTTGCAAATCTTGATGTTTGCTTACCCAATTTTCCATCTGATCTATTGAGGTACAGTACTCAACATGACAATGCAATGTAAATGTAAATTGTATATGTAGCTATGCAATGCAATATAAATGTATATGTAGCTATGCAATGCAATGTAATATAAATGTATATGTAGCTATGCAATGCAATGCAATATAAATGTATATGTAGCTATGCAATGCAATATAAATGTAAATTGTTATGCAAATGTAAATTGATTGCTATGCATTGGAAATTTTATGCATTGTAAATTGTTATGCAAATGTAAATTGATTGCTATGCATTGGAAATTTTATGTATTGTAAATTGTTATGCAAATGTAAATTGATTGCTATGCATTGTAAATTGTTATGCAAATGTAAATTGATTGCTATGCATTGTAAATTGTTTGTCCATTTTTTGAAAATTGTCATGCATTGTAAATTGATTATTTTATTCATTGTAAGCACTTATATGAGGGTTACAAAATTGCACATCAATTTCACCTTTCATTTGGAAGAGGGTTACAGCATTTGGTTAAGGATCTGTAATAGCTTTTATAGCATTGTAAATTGAGGAAGCACTTTAGATGATCGTTTTTTTTAGGGTTCTTTTATTCATTGTAAGCACTTATATGATGGTTACACAAATGTCTAAAGGGGTATGATTGTTTTTCAGGTATGGAAAGAGTTGAGAGTGATGATAGTTGCATACCAATGGTCGGGATGCAATTCACAACACATGAGGAAGCAAGACATTATTATGAAAAATACAGTAGAAAAAAAGGATTTGCTATTCGAGTTAGATCCTCGATGAAAACTAGGCGAACTTCAGATGGAATCACAGGTTATAGATTTGTATGCTCCAGGGAAGGATTATACAAACCGAAAGCTACCGGAGAGCCACTAATTAGATGTAGAAGTACATCGACAACAAGAGGGGGGTGCGATGCTCGTATGTGGGTTATAAAAGACTTAAAAAACAACAATTGGAAAGTTACAGTGTTTTCAGACGAACACAATCACAATCTTGTATCTCCACAGAAGAGAGTTTATTTGAAATGTAACAGAACAATGCCTGATGCCACAAAATCATTGATCGATATTTTTAGCAAAGAAAACCTTCAAATAAATAAGGTTGCATCAGTTCTTTCAGGTGATGTAGTGGGGTTTAATGATAGAGATTGCTGGAATTACTTAAGATCGGTGAGACACAGAAATCTGGGTATGGGAGACGCTCAATCGGTTTTAGATTACTTTCAAAAGAGGCAAGTAGAGAACCCACAATTCTTTTATGCAATACAGTGTGACCAAGGCGGAAGAGCAGCTAATTTTTTTTGGGTTGACGCAGCCTCACGCATGTCATACAAGAACTTTGGCGATGTTGTCACTTTCGATACGACATATCGGACAAACAAGTATGACATGCCGTTTGCACCATTTATAGGTGTAAGCCACCACTTCCAAACAATACAGTTTGGATGTGCGCTTCTACAGGACGAAATAGAGATCACCTTCGTATGGTTATTTCAGACATGGCTACAGGCTATGGGCGGATCTCCTCCGGTTTCTATTATTACGGATCAAGATATGGCAATGAAAGCTGCTATATCAAAAGTCATTCCCATGACAAGACATCGTTTATGCATTTGGCATATTAAAAAAAATTTGGAGAGAAGTTAGCACACATTTACTCCAAAGGATCAAAGTTCAAAATATTACTCAAACAGTGCATTTGGGGAACGTACAATATTGAACTGTTTGAAGAGCAATGGCACTCTTTGATGTCAGAATATGAGTTAGCAAACAATGATTGGTTGAAACATCTTTATGAGATTCGTGAGTCATGGATACCAGTCTACAATCGCACTACTTTCTTTGCTGGTATGAATGCAACGGGACGCAGTGAAGGTGCTAATGCCTTTTTTGATGGATTTGTATCGTGGAATTCTTCGCTTTCCGAGTTTGTGGTGAAATACGAAGAAGCACTGAAGAAGATAACAAGGAAGGAAAGATCAGAGGAGTATGAGTCAGAGCACAAATATCGAATATTCGATCAAAATCACTTAATTTTGAGATATGCATCTCAAGTATATACTCGGAACATTTTTGACAAATTCAAGAAGGAAGTCGATAAGCTTGTATGTTACAAAGTTGTTGAAGGCAATAGGGAGGGTGAGTTTCACACTTACATAGTGACATCGAAGGTTCCTCCTTCCGAGACTTTTAAGGTGAAACTGGATTTAGTAACTTATGAAGGAATATGTGAATGTCATCATTTTGAGTTCATTGGTATACTTTGCAGACATATGTTAGTTGTGTTTAGTCGCCTTGACATTGATGTCATTCCATCCCATTTTATTCGTAGTAGATGGACTAAAGGTGCAAACAGGTTCAAGGTAGACAATATGAACCAATTAGATGAAGGACAAGTGCAATCAAAAGCAATGAGAATGAGTCATATATGCCAAGAAGCTACTAAATTGGCTTGTGTGGCACATCATTCGGAAGAGGGTTACAAAATTGCCATAGAAGCTATTACAGATGGTCTAAAAAGAATTTCAATGATTGAGCTTGAATACGATAACAGGGAGCCAACTATCTCTACTTTGGATAGTATCGTGGTTCAAACCAACAATCCATCATTTCACCTTCAGAATCCTAATATATCACAAACGAAAGGAAGGAAAAGGACCGAAGACAATGGGAAAAGAATCAAGAGTTCCATCGAGTTATCACAACATAAAAAGAAAAGAAAATGTGCATTATGCGGGAGGCTAGCTACTCATGACAAGCGTAATTGTCCAGAAAATCCCAAGAACAAAAAGGAGCAAGGTATGTAGTCATCGTTGTCTTGTGTATTTTCATATCTTATATGTTTGTTGACAATATATTTGTCTACTTTTAATAGATATGAATATTGGTGACGAGGACGCCCAAGCAACCCAAGACCTGGATTGACCAAGACTTGTTTTTTGAGGTTCACTTTATTGTTTTTTTTTTTCAAAACCTTAATATGAAAGGCTTCCTACTTTGATGATTGGCATCTTGTAGATTTTACTATCATTCTTGTCTGACTTGTAGATTTTACTATCATTTTTGGTTTCTTTCAAATATTGGCAGAAATTTGGTATTCTTTACAGAAAGATTTCGGTGTAAATTTTTTCTCCAGGAGCAAAGCCAGACCCACTCGGAAATTGTTTCCATGAATTGATTCTTATGATGCTGCTCTGTTTTAATTAGGTCATCCAGCAGCAGAATTTCTCGGCCTTATCAAATTATGAGCTGATAGAGGTTATTCTACTGAGTGAGTACATGCAACTCCCTTCTACTTGGATTTTTACATGAACTTTAAAAGGCCAGAAATTTTTTTAATAGCCTCTTTGTATTGGCAGGCATTGTGTTGCAAGTATGTGCTATCATTACGACTATCACCCTTGTTCATAACACGACTCCTAAGCGAGCTGCTTCCTGAGTTTGTACACTCGGCAACGGTGTCCTACACCCCATAGAAACTGTCAGCCTGAGACTGTCCCTTGATGGCTCGAGCGCCCGGAAGGTCTTCTTCGAGGCAAGATAGTGAAAAAAGGGGAACTCGAGCTGAGGTGTAGGGGTGCCCATAGTTTCTTATTCTGACGATGGAATGCATTTTGTATTGTAACTTTCTAGTGGTTTTAAGTTAATGGGCTTACAATTCAGATGAGCCCTCTGAAAGATGGCTTCCTCTCTTGGTGCAAGAGTGAGCTCCTCTTTCTGAGTCAGGTCAGATCACTGTTCAAAACACTGTTCATTGGGTGAGACACTAGTCTATTTGCTTACTGGTGCCTAATCCAAACAATTAGGCCCAAAACAGATGCAGGCATTGGGTCCGAAAGTATCGGTCGAACAATTCCATGATCTATAGCTACTCAATCGAATCATTCGGCATGATATTCAATAGCTCCTGATGTTTATCTATTCCTAAAGTTGCCACCATGGTTGGAGTAACAAAGAATTCTATGTATAGAGCAGTGCTTGGTTGGAAATTATTTCAGACACCTGTTCTTCTTGTAAATCTTGAGTCTTTCTTCTCTATAAGGTGGTGTTCTTTTCCTGGGAATTGGAATTCCCTCAGAAATGGGTCCATTCCCATTTTGTTTCCTTCCCCATCTGGTTTCATATACAGGTACAGGCTTTCACCATGGGCATTGGCGAACAACCCAATCTGCCATAGCCCTGGCGAACAACCCAATCTGCCAACCAATTAGCCACACTGTTTCCTTCGCGGAGAGTGTGAGACACTCCAACAATATAGCATCTCGTCAGAAGATATCGGCAGTCTGCCAATAGAGGATCCATCAGGCTGGTAAAGACCAACCGTTGAAGAACTACACTCAAGTCACCTTCTACTAGCAACAAAAAGGATGACCAATGACTGACCACATAGCAGACACCCATCCATAGACCACGAGTTTCAACCTCGGCCACTGAAAAACACCAGAACACATCACAACCAGCTACCTGAATGTCGGTTTTGAATCTTGATCATGTTTACACTCATAAAATCAAATTGTTTATGGTTCGTGCTCCATGCTAAATTTAGTAACATAGGATTAATTCGTTTGGAGTACATCATTGATAACTATTAAACTTTGGGACTTTAATTTCATGTTAATTTTTCATTTAATAGAACTAAGACATCTTGACATCACCATCACCACTCCATTTGAAATATATACATTTTATTTTATTTTACCCCGTGCACCGCACGCACGGGTTCACAGCTGAGTGTCATACTAAATGAGCCTCGCACAGCCAAATGCTACCTTTGAAAATCATGTAATGTACATAGTTGATGGAAACTAAGGTACCTGATACGAGCAAAAGGATTTCATTAAAAAAAAAAAAATTGCAGTTCACCATCATTAGCCCTTTGTACATAAATCAAAAGAAAAAGAACCAAAGAATTTAAGGGAGCTACCAAAGAATTGCAAATCAATCAAAGAAATTTGCAGTTGAAAGAATACGGCGGATTGGAAAAGACGTGATCTGGTTCTTGTGAGCTCCAAAGCATCATCCCCTACGTCCGACTAGGTTCGCATGCGTCTCTATCTATTATGGTTACTCGTGCAATGAGCGGCGGGGAAGAAAATACTTGGTCAGCTATACAGGGCGCAACAGAATGAGTGAGTCAGCAGCTTCAGAGATCAGACTCTCGATTTGGTGAGAAGATGATCACTCAGGGTGCCAAGGCATTCTTGAGGCTTGGAATAGAAGTAGTCCTCCTCCTTCGGCCGTCCCGGAATGACCTTCCTTACCGTCGGCTGACCCAGTCGATCCTTGTGCACTGACCGAATAGCAATCGAGAACTGATCCCACGACCAAACAGAAGGTGCAATAATTAGAAGGTCAATATATACCACCACCTTAACTCATAGCCAACAAACAGAGAAATACAAGTAAAAACCACCCCAAACAGAAGGTGCAATAATTAGATACAAGTTTTACAAGATCTTTGTCTCGAGAGATTGCAGTATATCAGTACATTCTAAGCAACAATTAAAGGTTCATAAAGCAGCGGCTCTGTCGATGTAACCTTCAGCCGTAGCAGTGGATCGGGTCGTTACAGCCTTTGTCTGCAGACTGTTTGAAGTCAAAGCGGCCACCCTTCTCAAGGTACTGCTGATGGTACTCCACTGCACGGTAGAATTTTTTCGCGGGGAGGATCTCCTTCACGATCTTCCGGTTCAGGGACTTCTGGTGCGCCTCCAAAGTCTCCCTGGCCGCTTTCCCCTGCTCCGATGAGTAGAAGTATATTCCAGCCCGATACTGGGTTCCCACGTTGTTCCCCTGCATGTAGAAATCTATGGGTATAAATATTTGGACAAGTAGACTAGATGGTGAACATACTAACTCAGCTAGTACAACTCCCTCCAAGCATAGAGCATCTCCAAGGGACACCTAGAGCCACTCAAGAAGAATTCTGCACTGCAGATTTAATTGTGAAAATACATCAAAAACATATGCAAAACCATAATGTCAAAACATGAACCTTGGCCTTAATTTTACGGTAATAATCTAACAACACCCCGCACAATCAAACTCAAAGAGATCCAAAAGAACACTCACCCTAGCCAAAACCAAACCACAACTAGATCAGTGTATAATGAAATATTCCTTAAGTTTACTTTTTCAAGAACAACAACGCAATGCAGATTTAAATGTGTGAATGAAACAAAAAAATTGTAAAACCATAATGTCAAAGCATGATCCATGGCCTTAATTTGATGGTAATAAATAATAGAGCAAATTACAAAACTTTCCCCTGAACTATACACCGCATTTCACATTTAGCCCGTCAACTTTTTATCCTGAAATACCCTTATCAATTTCCACTAACAGCTCAATCAAGAGTTTGCTTTGTCATAGTGTACAACACCAGTTTATCTACCACTTGGTTTCTATGCTTTTCTTAAATTGATCAACAAGCTTTTCAATCTACATGGTGTTGAATATAAGGATCTTATTTTTTTTATCATAATCATATTTAGTCACTCCTACGATGTTTAAACAATGAGAATTATTGGATCTGAATTCAATATACTCATTAAAATAACAAGTTATTTTGACTTAGTCCCCCAAATATGTTTAGAGCAAAAACACCCCGATAGTTTTCAATATTAGGGGTACCCTTCTAAATTTAACAGTTTTGTCTATTTGCAGTCATTTGTACTAAAACTACCCCTCCTTGTGTCAAAAATTTGGGGGTGTAAGCCAAAATTATGAGGGGGGTAGTTTCACCATAATTGACGACCAACAGGCAAAACCAGTATATTTGTGGGAACATATTTTAAGGTTATCTCAAACCTGCTTTGTTTAAGGATTTAAGTATTTAACCCATGAAATGTTTGCAAACCTACTCTTATTAAAGTTTTAGCCGATGACAGGTATGAAATGCAACGTAGAAGGCATAAGGTTGATCCATATTAAGCTATACTGGTAACTTGAAGAAGCAAAACCATGTCATACCTGGATTATTGCTTCCTTCAGTTTTGAGTGAACGCTAGAGCTGGTATCCTTGATGCTTTTGGGAGGCCATATCTGCACACAACAGAACAACATTTGATACAAAACATTTTCAGGACAAGTACTTATATAAATATTAATATCACAATGCAGGATTATATCTAGCAAAATGATCTAGAGAAAGTTAGAAAATCAAATCAATGATCTCCTCCCTTCTTCCGAAATGGTCAATGGAATTGGTGAAGGGCCGTTGGATCAAGAAATCTCTCCAATTGGGTCACGGGGGGCTGCGACGTAGATGGGTTGGCGTCGACCAATCGGGTCACAGGCGAGGTGGCCATAGCGCCGATCGGGGTTGTTGCCGTCGATGATGAGGAGGATGAGGGCTCGCTCGGAGAGACAGAGACTGAGAAAGGAGAGAGATGATGCGCCATAGGGCCGATAGGTGTTGCGGCCGTCGATGAGGAGGACGCCGAAGGGTAGGCGCCGGAGAACCAGCGCCGTAGAGGGATCGCACCTGCGCCAAAAGACGCCGTCGCACCTGCGCCGGAGGACGCCGGAGAACCTGCGCGGGATCTGAGGGTTTTACGCCGTAGAGGGGAGGCGGAGCGGAGCTCGCACGGGAGAGAGAGAGAGAGAGAGGGATCGCACCTGCGCCAGAAGACGCTGTCGCACCTACGCCGGAGAAACTACGCGGGATCTGAGGGTTTTACGCCGTAGAGGGGAGGCGGAGCGGATCTCGCACGGGAGAGAGAGAGAGAGAGATAAGAAAGGAGAGGGACGGGATCGATTCTTTTATTTGACCCGATCTGATGGGTTCCGACCCGATTTGATATCAGTCGTTGGATCAACCTTGATCCAACGGCTCCCGTCTGATGTCACTGCTGGGTTATTTGGTGCTGGGTCAGCCGATCCCGACCCATATATATATATATATATATATATATATATATATATATATATATATATATATATATATATATATATATATATATATATATATATATATATATATATATATATATATATATATATATATATATATATATATATATATATATATATATATATATATATATATATATATATATATATATATATATATATATATATATATATATATATATACACTAGTGAAAACCCCGTGCCCGAGGGCACAAAAAATATTTAAAGAGAGATGAAAAATATTTTAAGGGCATAGATAATATTTCGAGGGAGGTGACAATAATTCGAGTGCGGCGTCAATATTTCGACAGAGGTGACAATATTTCGAGGTTGACAATAATATTTTGAGAGAGCTAGAAATATTTCAATGGAAGTGCCAATATTTAGAGGGTGAAAGAAGATGAAGTTTGCTGGAGGATGAGGGACAATGTGTCCTCTTGGTATGCTCCTCTATTATTGTGGGGGGTATAAACAACGATTGTGATCGTTGCTCTCTAACCCACTCTTAACCACATGATCCAGTGAAACCAGTCCCCTCTCTCTGCCGCTGATCAAGCGCGCCCTCTCCCCTCTACACGTCAGACCCACCCCGCTCCCCCTCCTCTTTTTCCTTATCCGTGCCCCATTCCTCCTCCCGCTGATCGCGCCCCCTCCCCCAAACCCCTGTGACTTCAGTGCAGATCAGATCGTAGGGGTGACCGGCAGATTCGGTGCAGGGGAGACGTGTACAGGCGATTTCAGCCATGGATATGGTCAGGAGGGCCGCAATTTGGAGGCAGCAGCTCACATCCGTGGTCGCTGGACCGGGAGGGACGCGTGGTGGTCGCCGAAGCTCAGATCTAGAGGTCAGTCTGAAGGAGGGTGGTCGCCAGGCCAGGAATATGGTCGGGACTGCGGTGGTTACCAGCTCAGATCTCTTATCGGGTGGTCGCCGGCCGAGAATATGGTCTTCTCTCTCTCTCTCTCTCTCTCTCTCTCTCTCTCTCTGGGTGCACTGCCGATAACTCTTTGCTGCATTGGGATTGCCCGATCGGTGCATTGAACTTAAGCCCAAACCGACATGCAAAGGAATAGCTGCATTGAGGTGCAAAGCAAGCCAATAATGTGAGTAGACAACCCTTTGCATGCCAATTTGGGCTGACTATGATTCATCATGCATTTGTACTGATTATTTGCATCATATTATATTAAAATCGGTCAATTAGATTGGTGATCAAGTTTATTTCTAGTAATAATAATGACCTCAAGTGACTGAAATGTCTATTTGGGGTTCATTATTGTTATTTTATTTGTCTTTTAAAGTATGATACCAACAATACATTTAAGACACGTTATCAAAGAGTCTGCCAAGGGATTGCTTTTATATATTTTGTAGAGTATTTTAAAGCACAAAATGAAATTACATGTTCCATGCTATGATTATTTCCTACACAGTCAAATTTGGAGATAAATAGTACATATCCATATATAGAAGAATTTTTAAATATTTTGAACGAAAGCGCGAAGGAATCTATATATATATGTGATCTCTGTAAGAGAAGTTTCCCCCTGCGCAACCTCTGCCCGAGTTGTCACGGGCTGCATCCTTGGCAAATCCAGTGGCCCAAGTAGCTTCACCATTCACCAATTGCTCTGCCTCTGTAGATGTACCCAAAAATAATAATAATCTAATTAATCGTTTCAAATTGGAACCATGAAAAAAATACTAAATTTTTTAAACCCAAATAAAGCATCACACATGGAAAACATGCAAAGACTCCAGACCTCGAGGAGGGAGCCTAAGCGTGGAGTTTTGTTGGCGTGCCTTGGGCTGGCTAGTCCTGCTCAGCCATTGAATCGACGGTCTCCAGCGGTGAATCGGTAGCAGACGGATCTAAGAGCAAAATCCCATTAGACTTTCAACCCGAGCTCACTAACCCATCGAACGTTAAACCCGACCCGAATGTTTGAAGTGGCAAGATCAACATGGTAAAAGAAATATACTTGACTCTAATAGTTAATGGCACCATTCAATTTGAATCTTTAAACCCAATAAGGGCTATGATTGTGAGTGGAACCATTCAATTATGGAACTTCCATACTTCCAATTAGTTTATGGCTTCACAGAATTATGTTACTCAGTACTTACAATGCTTACTTAATGACCAAATTTGAAGGTTCATGGGATTGAAACTAAGAATTCAGAAGAAGAAGAGAGAGAGAGAGAATGAAATATATAATTCATAGCATCTATAAAAGAGTAGGGAACGAAATCCAGATGCAATAACATACCCTAAACTATTCATAAAATTTTCAAACCACCTCATAAATACTTTAGAAAAGTGCAACTGTTCATATAGAATGAAATCCATATTAGCCCAGCCTCAACAAAAAAATATGAGTAGGAAAGAGAGCAATTAGCCCGACTCAACAAAAAAATGACTAGCAAAGAGAGCAATCACTCACCTTCATGTGATTGGCCAACTAAGCACCCAAAGGTCGCCGGAGCTGTTGTCCACCACCAAGACGTGCAGCTCATGCCCCGATTTCCCGCCGCCGGCCCCACTAGAAAAAAGAGTGTAGCGACGGGATTTGGATCGGAAGTCCAAAGTCCATTATCCCACTTAACAAAATTCACACCTTCAGGCCATATACATCAACATTTAAACGAAAAAAAAAAAACTAACAGTAAGAAAAAGAGTCTCTCTCTCTCTCTCTCTCCACTGTTCTGTGAGGCTTATCGAAGAATTTTTATTGAAGGAGAAATGAGTGATTAGGGTTTTCACCTTGGTCGATCGGGGGATTTGTCGCTGTCGGAGCGAGGTCGAGGTCGATCATTGCCGGAGAAAAGAGGAGACCATTTTGCCATCATATGAAGGTGAAGTGTTCATGATGCTAAGAGGCCCCTGTGTGATTGAATAGATAAAAATAGAAACATTCATGAAGTTCTAGAATCCAATGGCTTGTGAAAACAACTAAGAGCTCGTTGTACCCATGGCGACACTAACGGAAGCAAAGATGCCCCTGTTGGCACTCGAACGGCCCCAGATGCAAAAAGGTCCCTAATCATAGCTGTACATAAAAAAATCCATAAAAGCTTGAAGAAAACTTAAAAATAACATGGCAAATCCTGCTCCCCTTCTTCGATTCTGATATATAGATTGCTTCAATTTAAACTGAATCACAATGACCCAGCATCCATTTCCCTGTGCAACAAATCGTATACAAACATTAACCGTTGGAGAGAAATAAGCCGGCATCCATTTCCTTCGGTTCTATGTGGGTATCCATTTCCCCAGCAAGTACTGAAGTCACCACATGAGTGCACAATAATTTTCTACAAACACAATGCTTTCAAACCTTTTTTTTTTTTCTTTAGCACTTTTACCTTAAACCTGATTTTGTGGGGCTTTCAAATTTTAGGAAGCAAGCCTAATCAATCGATTATAAATCAGTTCTATGGATATTCGTTCATAAATCTTTTCAATAGCTCTCACATCCTCATTGGATATTTTAACCAAAGATTCAATTCATATGGGCAATTTAACCTTAATATGCATGAAAATATTTCAAATACAAAAAAAAATTATAAAAAATTGCTCACACACAAACAAAATTCAATCCCTCTATCTACATGAAAAATAAAACACTTGGGGAAACAAAAAAGAAGTGCAATACAAAACAGAAAATTGCTTTAGATATAAAATTAAAAATTTGAATAAAAAAACCTGATCCTCTTTCTCTGACTTTTTTCTCTCTTTTTTTCTCATTCCTTCTCTCAACAAACAACACGTTCTAGAGTGAGTTGTTGTCAAAAACCTGCAAAAATCATATGTTGGGGTGGAAAATTCAAGTCAAAGTCCTTAAACAAAGGAACTGACCAATACTATATGATGCAGTCTCATGGCATTTTGAATTAAAAGTAAAGCAAATGGATTATAAAAAAAATGCATGAATGAAAGACATGTTTTATCCTCAGCGCAAATTATGACAAAGCCCTCGAGCCCAACTGAAAAAGCGTCGATGTTGTGGAAGAATTATATTATTTTCTCCTTAGGTTTTCTTTTCCTCTTACCTTTCACTTCACCTCTCTACCAAAACCTGACCAATGAAAATATTTATAACATGGCACAACAGTCTACATGCTGACTAGACAAAATGGAACAAGCTGACTAGACAAAAATGCATACTGACTAGACAAAAAAGGATGGGTATGTCCTGTCATTTTTATTTCGCAAATAGTAAATATGTAAATACATTAATACTTGATATATCAAATATGGCGTGTGTGGATTTAATCCAAAACACACATTAAATGATGGATCTATCATATTTTTGTATTTATGGCAAATGTATTTTTGGCACATTGGGTAAACATGTCATGGACCCATCAGATTTGGCAAATGCATACCATACATTTGCCAAAACACACATAAAAAAAATATTTGACACATTTTAAACCAAGTACCCATTAGATTTTAAATATTTTTATCTTATTTTAAACACAAATTAGAAAAATGAGTTGGGTCCACCATATTTTAAATCTTGTGGATCAGACACATTTGTCATATTTTAAATCTGATGAGTTCTTAGTTTCTTTCATCATTTACTCATCTAAAACATACATTAAATGATAATGGATTTTAAATCTGGTGGATCAGACACATATATAATTTTTTGTGTTGGATCTTCATCCATGCCTGTCAATCTTTAGTGTATCCATGCATGACACACCGTCATGTGCTTCACCCCTTTTTTTTCTACTATTTCATCAAATAACATTATAAACCCTACAAGCAAAGCCCACATCACTATACAGACTATATCTTGCCTTGACTCTTGCTCTAGAATTCATTCACTTCGTGCCGCCATGAGATGCCCATGGGGTGCAACCTCAATTTACTCAGAGTTCTTTCTATAAATCAAAGGTTTTCTTCGCATAAGCTGCAGTGGGGTCTATTTGCTAATTGCATACAAAATTCTTACTTTGTTGTGATGGTGTTTGTTGGGTTGTTATTGTCCTCTATTTTTTTTTTGTTAAATTGCTTTGGGATAAATGAGGCATTTTAATTTAAAATAAATCTTTTTTATAGTTCAAATAAAGTTTTTATAATACTAATTTTGATAATGAGGAGGTTCTTACTTTGACCGGTGGTTTTGCTGGGTTTGTCGGTCCACCATGGTGGGGCCGTAGGAGCTGGGTGTTACTACCGAAGCTAGCTGCTTAGGTGGCAGTGAACATCCCAACAGTGACCGCTGTTAGTGGTGTCGGGGTTATCGGTCCGTCGGGGCAGGGCCGGTGTTAGGTGTGTTTGCCGCCAAATATGACAGTGTTGGTGAAGGTGGTGATACCCAGGGAGTGTCTTGCTGTTGAAGGCGGCCTGTTGGAGTACCGACAGGTGTGTTGCCTTCGAAGACAGCCCGTTGTAGTGCCAATAGGTGTGTCGCTGCAGAAGGCGACCCCCTGCAGTGTCGACAGGCACAGGCATGCACTATTCAATAAACAAATAAAGGATATCCTTTATCTCATCTCAAGGTTTAAAAACAACCCATTAATAAAAGGAAAAAAATTATATCAACAGATATAATTAAAAGGTCATAAATGAGGTCTGAAAAAAAAAACCTCAGATATGATCTGAACCAGCAGTCAGTGGGAATTCCTGAAAACTAAGAATCAAAAAACTAAAAAAGAGAAACAGAGACTCGAAGTGGGAGAGAGAGAGAAGCCAAAAAAAATGCTTTAATTAGAGAGGGAGGAATTGATTGCATTCGAACAGAGAGAAAAAAAAAACAAAGACAAACAGAGAATCGAAGAGAATCCTGCTCGTGATTCAGATAATCAAAAAATAGCAAAGAAAAAGAAACAAATAATTGAAGAGGGAGAGAATAGCAAGAAAGGATCGGAGAGAGAGAAATCAAGAGGGGCGGAAGGGGATCGCGCGCGCGCGTGCGAGAGAGAGAGAGAGAGAGAGAGAGAGAGAGAGAGAGAGAGAGAGGGGGGGGAATACAACCTGCGGGGGATGATTCTTCATCGTGAGGGAGTGAAGACCGTATTCTCGACTGACGACCACCCGATCTGAGATCTGAGCCAGTGACCACCGCAGTCCCGAGTAGATTCCCAGCCCGGTGACCACCCTCCTTCAGATTGACCTCTAGATCTGAGCTCCGGCGACCACCACATGGCCCTCCTGGTCCAGCGACCACCTGATCTGAGCTGCTACCTCCAAATCTGTGGCCCTCCCGACCAGATCCATGGCTGAAATCGCTTGTGCACGTCTCCCCTGCACCGGATCTACTGGTCACCCCTGCGATCTGATCTGCACCAAAGTCACAAGGGTTTGGGGGAGGGGGCGCGATCAGTGGGAGGAGGAATGGGGCACGGATGAGGGAAAAGAGGAGGGGGAGCGGGGTGGGTCTGACGTGTAGAGGGGAGAGGGCGCGCTCGATCAGCGGCAGAGAGAAGGGACCGGTTTCGCTGGATCGTGTGGTTAAGAGTGGGTTAGAGAGCTACAAATATTTCTATATAGATTACAATATAATAGTAAATTTAGATTTTTCAAAAAAGACTTTACAAAATGACATCTTTGGACCGAGTCAGCCCGAGTCGGACCGAGTCGGCCCGAGTCACAGCTGGTCTGAGTTTCGATCCGAGTCGACTCGATTTTCGCCCGAGTCGAGTCAGACCGAGCTTTGATACTATGATATAATCCATTGTGACTCTCTTGAAAAGATTTCATGGCAAAGATTAATTGCAATGGAGTTGGAGTTAAACAATAGACATAATCTCAGTTGGAATTAATTGCAATGGACTATAAACTAAGCTAGCTCTAAACCTTGTGAAAAAAACTTAATGTCAGTTTTGGGTCTTGGCTATACTTAAGTGTTTCGCCAGTTTTAGTTTCGGCGATAGTGAATTACTTGAAAGAAAAATAGCCTTTTCAAAAGAGATTTTACAAAATGTCATCTTTCATTTTTTACTTACTACAACCAACATTAGAGATACACCATGTTTACATTGTAGTTCAAGCACTATAAGTAACTTCCAAGCAATACATGTTCAGATTTGACAGATTTTTAGTAGCATTAGCAAACCAAGCTAGCTCTAAACCTTGTGTTAAAAACATAAATGGTTATAATTAAATGACTACCTAAATGGTTCACCAGTTTTTGTTTCGGCGACGGTGAATTACTTGAAAGAAAAATAACCTGTTCAAAAAAGATTTTACTTGGAAATACTTATCTGGGTCAATCGAAGACTTCATGATGTCATCATTGAATCTCCTCACCGAAGGAAAATTGGTTGGGCAACATAGTGTAATCTTTTTAAAATTAGTTTGTTTTCTTGCGTTTGGTGAGAGCAATGTTCCTGGTTATGTGAGGCATCCTAACATCGTTCCTGTTTTAGGTATTTTTGAAGCACCTATGTGTTATTATTTATTGCATCATAAGGCTCCTTACACTCTGGAAAACATTCTTCACTATAGCCCTAAGGCATTAAAGTCAGATTGGTACATCAGATTTCTAATCTACTAGATACTCTCAGCTTTGGCACACATGCATAGTTTAGGAGTTGCTCATGGCAACATAAGCCCTTCAACCATATTATTCATTGATTCATTTTGGCATTGGTTGAATGTGACTAATATGTGCCATGTAAGAGGTAACTCGAGTTTGAAAGATCCTGTGGCTTTTTCCTTGAAAGCATGTTGTTGCAGGGAGAATTGTCTTTGCCAAGCTATATATGCTGATTTGAAACTGTCCGCCTCTATAGATTGGCGTTCTTATTTCAAGAGGTGGTGGATTGGTGAATTGAGCAACTATGAATATCTTCTTATTTTAAACAGATTATCTAGGAGGACGTGGGTGACCATACATTCCACACTACATTTTGCCCCCCTTCAATTCAGTTTTTATCAAATAAAAATTATCAAATGAGAAAATTAAGTACTTGACAAAAGGGGGTATATTGTGCTAACATTTCAAACTTTAGGGTGCAAAGTGTAGTATATTGCACTAATATTGTCTGGTTCTCGAGCACTTTATATTTTCCAATATTGATTTCAACCAAAAAAGTAAATGAAAAATCCCGCATAAAACTTTGTGAGGATTTTCAACAAAGAGACTTGTATCCAACAACTAAATTTGAATAATAAAAAAAGATACAAGACGAAAACAAAAACAAAATTGTATGTATCTGAACATGATCTATTAGCAAAAAAGAAATATAAAACAAAATCAAAATTCGGTGCGGAGATTACCTAATCGGGTAGAGAGGGATGTTACCCTGCAAACATCATTTCACATAGAATAAAGCACATTTAAGCAAAATATGTTTGCATGCTACTGATTTTTAAGAATTCAAATGATATTTCACACTAAGTCCAAAACTGAATTCAATGAAAATAGTAAGACTGGAGATCTTAGAAAAAGTATATTCAATCAATCTGCAAGCATAGGGTAGTTGGGAAGCACATCTAAGAAATCCGAAAATTACAGTTAAAGCAACAAATAGAGAGATGATTGTGGCTACCGATTGCAGCGCTGCAAAGAGGCATTGAGAGGGGGGATGGCATGACACATGAATCGGCGGATTGCAAAGGCAACCAATCGAGAGAAACATGAGGTTGATTTGTATCAATCGGATGATAAGGATCCTTTAACTAAAGGCATGATATTGAATAGGAACGTATGCAGCAAGATATTATTTGGCCATCTAACAAATAACAATTTATACATCAAGATGTTTGCATCGGATGATTAATGTTGCATTACCATTAAGATGTGATGTTTACAATCAGCAAAACCTTCCCCTTGCAAATGTTAGGATCGACACCATGTCCTCAAGCATCCTGCAAGGAAAGAAGATAGCCATCTTCCCCTTAGATTAATATTGCCACCGGTATATAATGAACACACCTTAGAATAAAAAAAATAGAACTTAAAAATTAATTAAAAAAAACTCAATCACATGAGCTTAAACAGAGTTGTGACGGAGAAGAGGAAGCATAAAGTCAGCGATTCTCGAGAGGAAGCATGTCAAATAGAGGCAATGACTTAATCCGGCCAGCGTTGCTGTTGACGTCGCACTGGAGTTGCTTCGTGTGTTTTGCTCCCATGCATGTGGCGTGATCTTCGACTACCTATAAAGTATAGTGATTTCAGAATTGTTGAGGGCATGAATGAATAAAAAAACTTCAAGTGATTTCAAAATTTCAGAATTGCTGAGGGCAGAATTGCTGAGGACATAAAGTGTAGTGATTTCAGAATTTCTTACTGGTTTTTCCACCACACCGAATATTGGGGCTGGGATAGTGGAGTCATCGAAGCCTACAGCTCCTGCCAATTTGCTTGAGACCTGTGCTTAGACAAGCGAGAACAAAGGTTAGAGAGAGAAAGAGAATGGATTGATTGAGTATTATACAGGGAATGATTATGACGTACCTCCTCATCAAGCAAGAGAGTTCCATCGGCCTTTGGAGATGTAATTCATGAGGATAAAGTCTTCTTTGAGGATCCAGTACCCTCTTCAATGGTTATGGCATACCTGCACATAGAGAGAGAAAGAGAGAGAGAGGAACTGACCCATCTCGCAGCACGAACCTGATCTATTCTACTGAGACCCTCGGCTGCGCCACCGTCTTACCCTACCGGCGTCGGGGCTAATCTGGAGAAAGGGAAACGATGGAGGGGGAATCTGGATCTAGCCCCTCCCCTGCAACGACTCTACAAATCCCCTCCCCTTTCAGCTGATCCATCAGAGAAGAAGAGGGTAGGCGTGGGGTGGTGGCGGCAGTGGTAATGATGGTGGTGGTGACGGTGGGGAGAAAAAGAGAGAGAGAGAGTGAGAGAAAGAGAGAGAGAGAGAGAGAGAGAGAGAGAGAGAGAGAGAGAGAAAGTTGTGAAAGAGGGGGGTTTTGGCAGGGTCGGTGGAGCAGCCCCCCATCTTCTCCCTCTCTACAGCAAACCCCCCAAATCATCTTCCTCTCATGATCAAATCCCACTCACTTGCCGGCGTCAGAGAAGAGATGGAGGAGGTGTGCTGCAGGTGATTGACTATAGGAAGAGTGGGATTCACCGGTCGGAGCTTCCTAACGGTCAGGGGGAGTGCGATTCACCAGCAGGGCTGCCTGGGGGACGCCGGTAGGCACGGGGTGGTGGTGGCAGTGGTGCCGGAGGTCCATCGGAGTGAGAGCGCTCATGGAGATCAGAGATCTTGTAGAGGAGGTTGCAGTAGGTGCTTGCCGGAGTCCGCTGCAGATCTAGCTATTGGCTGCGGAGAGGAAGCTGCAAGGCTGCCGCGGGTCCGATCTAGGGCCAGATCTGCTCGTCGGTGAGGTGGAGAAGGAGAAAGCGGAGTTGGATTTTGGGAGAGAGGACGATCATGGCGAATAGGCGGCGGGATTTAGGGAGGGAGGGGAGGGGGAGAGAGTGGGCAGGTGGGACTGAGGGCGTGAAAGGGAGGGAGGGTGGCAGGCGTGTGTTTGGTCTCCCAAGAGAGAAAAGGAGGGGAGGGGGGAGGGAATGGGTAGGTAGGTGGGGCTGGGAGCGTGGGTTCCTAAGGGGGGCGGGGGCGTGGGTTTGGTCTTCCGAGAGAGAGAGAGAGAGAGAGAGAAGGGGGGTTCCAAAGGAGACTGAGTGAGATTTAAGAGGTGCATTTAAAAGGGACGGTGAGTGGGATATGTTGGTTGGGGCTAGAAAACGAGCGACTGTGATTGAGTCTCCTTATTTATCCCCCTCCTCTGCATAAATCTCAGTCGTTGCTTTGTCTTAGTTTATTTGTCCCCCCCACAACCGTTATCCCTTATTTTATATATATATATATATATATATATATATATATAGTAGTGATACATTGCGGCCGGGGTTAATGTGTGGTTAACGTGCGGCGAGCCGGGGGGATGTACGGTTTGTCCGATCGGCGGATTCAACGAACGGAATTAACCCGGACCATCGAAAATCGGTTGTTACTGTGGCGGCCATAGTATTAGCGATTTGGTGGTCCGAACGATCGTCCGATCGATGTGAATCGAACGGCATAAATTTTTTCCATCCCGGTTAAAAGGTGTAGCCGTTCAATTGAATGATCGAACAGATGAGATCCGTGGGAAACAATCAAATAGGACAAAAAATCATTATTATTTTTTGTCCTATTTGATTGTTTCCCACGGATCTCATCTGTTCGATCGGATGATCGAACGGCTGCACCTTTTAACCGGGGTGGAAGGGATTTGTGCCGTTCGATTCATGATGATCGGACGGCCGGGGTTCATCCGGACCACCAAATCGTTGTTACCGTGGCCGCCACAGTAACAGCCGATTTTTGGAGGTTCAGGTGAATCCCGTTCGTTGGATCAGCCAATCGGACGGACCGTACGCCCCCTGGCTCACCGCACGTTAACCCCGGCCGCAATGTATCACTACTTTATATATATAGGATAACAATCCAGTGAGATAACTTTGAGAAACCTATCTAGAGGTTTTAGAATTTGATAAACATTGGTGAGAATGCTCTCTATGGCAAGTTGATCATTCTCACAAAAAATCATCAAATTCTAAAACCTCTAGAGGCATCAAATACACAATTCAAATTATTGGTTTTAATGGACGATCGATAAATCTTCTAACATTTGATGCCCTTAGAGGTTTTAGAATTTGATGATTTTTTGTGAGGATGATCAACTTGCCATAGAGAGCATGCCCACCAATTTTTATCAAATTCTAAAATTTCTAGATAGGTTTCTCAAAGTTATCTCATATATCTCATATCCAGTTGCGATCCCCCATAAAGTCCTGAACCCAGAGAGAGAGAGAGAAAGTTATGGCTCGAGTAAGATGGAGAGAGAAATTGCACGAGAGAGATAGAAAGTTGTGGCTCGAGAAAGATGGAGAGAGAAATTGCAAGAGAGAGAGAGAGAGGTGGATTAGAGAAAGAAGAGGGGTTCAGGACAGATAAGATAGTACCACCACCACCACCAGCAGCAGCATACGGACACTTCCCTGACCCAACGAATACATATACAAACAATATACATGGATTCAAAACAGAACTATATGGATCAGCAGATAACGATTTTGTTCCCTAATTAGTGTAGTTTTTTGTTTCATTGCTGCCAATCAGCAATTGAAATACTCTTCGCGTTGGTTTGAACTCTTTGTTCCCTCATCTTGTGGATCTTATACTCTAACTCTTCAATCAATGAACTCGCCCTTGACTTCATCCTATCAATATCAGTATATCGTAGAGAAGAGCTTGAACCCTTCGCTTTGGCAAAACATCAATCATGATAACTGCAAGTTAATTATCGATCAATATAGAACCACAGCTGTCCGATGCCAAGCAAATGGAAATCCTAAGTCACTAAAGTGTGGTCTGATATTGCTTGTGCCGATCAAGGTAACTCAACAACAAAGATTAACGGGTAGAACAACAATAGTAATTCAAATATTAATGGCCTACATTTGTGGCTTAAGAATTGCATTCGAATTTAGCCACACAATATTAATGTTTTTCCTTTTATCCCCTGCTAATTAAAGATATGAAAAGTGAAGGAAAATCAGCCACACAATTTTTTGGACGGGAATTTAAGAGGATTTTTTTGGAATGGAATTCGAAGGGGAAATTTGTTGACATGGAAACGTATGAACTAAAAGCTTGGGCATTTAGTCGAATAGGAGATGAGCAAGGAAATGTATGAACTGAATCAAATGCATGAGATGGGTAAGGAAACGCATGAAGCAAGGAAACATATGAACTGGAGATGGTTGGGCATTTAGTCGAACCGGAGATGGGCAAGGACACGTATGAACTGAATCAAATGTAGCACAAAAATAAAACACAAATTTACATGGTTTAAGGGGAAAAAAACAAATGCATTTAGCCATGATTAAAAGGAAAAAATAGGAACACCCAATACCCCATGATTGCAAATATGCAACAACTCCAGATGCCACATGAAACTGCAATCAATAGGAAAAAAATGAAAATCTTAGAACAGGAGAGAGAGAAAGAGAGAGAGAGAGAGAGAGAGAGAGAGAGAGAGACTTGGTGCTGGCGGTAGCCGTCACTGGAGCCGACTAAAGAAAACTAACACAGAAGAGAGAAGGCTCTGTCTTACATTCCCAAAAGCTCACCAACAAAAGTATTTGAAATCTCCCTTACCTCACTCCCTTTCCTCCTTCCCCCTTTCTCACCAAGAAAAAAAAAAACCAAGTCTTCATATCTCAATCAATCCTCCTTCCCATTGCACCTCTCCATTGCTTCGGGTGCAAGGTCCGTGCGTCGGGCGTAGCTGGCAATTCCCAGGCCAGCCAATGCAGAGGGATTTTCGTCGAAGAATCATCCATCAGAGGTGGAGATCCAGGGGAGCCGGCTCGTCGCCTGAAAATAAAATACCAAAGCTCACACACACACACACACACACACACACAGAGAGAGAGAAGGGGGGTGGGGGTCGGAGGCCGTGCTCAGGGCGAGGTGGTGGACAACGTCGGCGAGGAGGGAACCGCATGATTTGGCCTCTATCTCTCTCTCTCCGTCTGCGTTGAGAAGGGGCGAGGATGGGTGAACTGCTCGAGAGGCCAAGGGGGAGATGTCGAGGTAGTCCACACCGACATCGACGCAGGCGGCAACGATGGGACCGCCGTAGAGGCGAAAGGGCCTGACGCAGTTGAGGACGATGTGTGTCCGGCGGCAGAGGGTGAGGAGGGAGTCAGGGTCGAAGATGTCGACGCGGAGGATAGGGATGGGGAGAGGGGGGTGGGTGGCTGGGCGATCGGGCTGCGAGATTTGGGGAGGGAGGAGGCGATAGGGTAATAGGGAACCCGTCGCTTCGACGGACAGATGGGCGATGGGCAGCGGCTTCGACGAACGGCCGGCCCGCCATAGCTCTGATCTTCGATCCGCCTTGCCCCAATCCGACAGGCGTCACAGGCAAGCGGCAGCCCTCTTGCTCCTCCTCGAGGTCGCCAGAGGTGCTCGAGGTCAACATAAGAGCAGGAGGGGGTAGGTGCAGGGGTCCGAGGGTCATAGAAGGAGAGAAAGAAAGAGAATCGGAGAGAGAAAGAGATCTCGTGCGGGGTGCGGGGTGGGGGATTCACTGACGGGAGAGATAGAGAGAGAAAGAGAGAGGCGAGGTGGGGGGGGTGGTTTGGCGTAACAGACGGGGAGAGAGAGAGAGAGCGGTGTGTGTGGGCGTGCGGGCGTGGGTGGAGGGCGCCGGGGGGGTTGGCGTAACTGACGTCGGGGGGGGAAGAGAGAGAGAGAGAGAGAGAGAGAGAGAGAATCGGCGTGGGGGTGGGGGTGGGGGTGGGGGTGGGGGGCTTAACTGATGGGGGGATAGAGAGAGAGAGAGAGAGAGAGAGAGAGAGAGAGAGAGAGACAGAAAGCGGTGACACACCATTGGTTGCCAAACTCTTGATCAGTTCACCCCACTGTTCGTTGCTAACCACTTGATCATTAATGGACGATGACACACTACCATAACAGATCGTGCATAACTATCCAATGCACAATACAGAAAGATCTGGGCTTTTATTTTGTTAACCGCCACTTATGTTTGTATCGAACGGCTCTCTTTATCCATTCGTAGTGAAATATTTTATAGATATGGTTATGCTATGGTGCGGCGGATTATCATGCGGCTAATGTGCAGCCACCTCCATGGTGGCCACGTGTATATATATATATATTTTTTGAAAGTGATCACCTACCCCTTGATGAGCGACATGTCAAAAATCAACTCATTCTAATACCTATAGGTGCTTCAAATGTGTTCGGCATTTTAGACCATTCAACACCTACACCAAAAAAGACCACCACCCCCCCCCCCCCCCCCTCGCCGCCTCCAACAGCCCGGCCACCGCCTCCCACCTGACCCCCTTGTGCCGCCCTCACGCCGTCCGGCCTCCTCTGCCCTGTGCCGCCACCGCTGCCACAGCCTGACTTCCCCCCCCCCCCCCCCCCCCCCGCCCGGGCTGCTATCCCTTCCCCGGGCCCGGCCACCACCGCTACGCCCCGTAACCGCCACCCTTCATCGCGCCCCACAGCCGTCGCCCGACCACCTCTCCCCTCCCCTGTCCATCACACCCAGCAGCCCGACCCCGACTTTCCCCTTTTTGCACAAAACCCCCCTAAACCCTGCAATTTTGGCCAAAACCCCCCAAGCTTGCAATTTTGGCCAAAACCCCCCGACGGCCAATTTTGACTTAAAACACAACTCAGGGTTTTTTGCATAAAAACTCATGGCTCCCAGAATATTTGATCAAACCCCCTTGCCCCAGTCTTTTTGACCGAACCCCCTTTCCCATGATTTTTTACAAAAAAATCCCCTTGCCCCCTACTTTTTACACAATACCCCTGTGCTTGACTTTTTGCACAAAACCCCCTACCCCTAATATTTTTGGGCCGAAGCCCCCCAAGTTTTTTGGCCCGAACCGTCCTACGCGTGGCTATTTTGGTAACCCCATTCAACCAAGTTACCACCTACCCAACTGGGAGGGGGTAACACACACGCAGTCGGCCCCGCACAACGGGTCAGCAAACAAAGAGCAGTCGGCCCTGCGCAACTAGGGGTGAAACTCGGGTCGGGTTGGTTCGGGTTTGAGCCAGCCCGGAACAGAACCGAATTAGTTCAGTTCTACCATATTGAAACCCGAACCAACCCGACTTGAACCAACCCAACCCACACTAAGGTCGGGTTGGTTTGGGTCGGTACTCGGGTTGGGAGTTGATCTAAAAAAATAATGGTTATCGACTATTTACTAGAAATTTAAGGGTCCATGTTGGGTTTAGGCTTTAGCCACCCGTTGAGTTCTTTTGGTAGTTGGTTTAACGTTAGCAAACAAATAACGTTTACTCGGGTGCTAGTGTGATGGAGCCCAAAAGTCCAAACCTGTGACATATATATGTGGACTTATATATATGAGTTCGGTTCTCGGGTTGGGTCGGGTCTACCCAAGCCCCAACTTGGAATTGACCCATACTTAGTCGGGTCCACAAAACTTAGAACCAAACCAACCCATTTAGTCAAAATACCCGAACCAACCCGGCCCATTTAGGTCGGGTTGGGTCGGTTCTCGGTTTTACCTGACCCAAGTTGCACCCTACGCGCAACGGGTCGGTAGACGCACACCCGGTCAACCCCTGGTAGACGGTCGATGGGAGCAACGGTTGGCCCCGGACAGGTGGTCGGCAGACAAACGACGGTCGGTCCCGCGCAACGGGTCGGCAGATGCACACCCGGTCAACCCCTGGTAGGGGGTCGACGGGCGCAACGGTCAGCCCACGACAGGGGGTCAGTAGGCAGACAACAATCGGCCTCACGCAATAGGCCGGCAGATGCATGTCGAACATTCCAAAACAGATAGTTGACATATGAACGACCGACTTCGCACCAGGAAATCCCAGCCAGCTAGGTTAACACCTATCTAGCTGGGAGGGGGTAACTGTGGGTGCAAATTCTAGCTAACGCGCAACGGTGGGACCCACAGTCCTACCTAGGGCCCACGAGTCCAACAGTGGGACCCGCAGTTCTGCCTGGGGCCCACGAGTCCAACGGTGGGACCTGCAACCCTACCCTGGGCCCACTTGCATTATCTGGGGTTTGGTAAATCCCTCCGAAAATTTACTAAACCCCGGATACTTTAAGGAATATTCCTAGAATATTTCCTAGATGAACCAAACCACTATAAATAGCAAACCCTATAAATTATTCTAGATCCCAAAATTCCAGACCAGAAACCCACTTTCTGTTTTCCAGAGCTCTCTGAGCCTTTCTGGTTTTTAGACTACTTTTCCATCCTCTGATTATTTGTAAGAAGCACTCCTCTGCCTGTCGAGAGTAGCTCTACTGTTTACTCAGAGATAGTGGATTCAAAGGTTGCATCTTACCGCACGGAGACGTAGGCTTCGGCCGAACTTCGTCACCACATCCAGCGTCAACTCTCTCTCTACACTGCAGTACTTGTGTGACAGCCTAGCAAATTACAGCTCAGTACTTCAAAGTGTGCCACATCCTGAAGGGTCAAATCTCCAATCGACTATTAGAGGAGGGTCACGTACGACGGCACGAAATCCTCCCCCACAGTACCTCCTTCAAAAATTAGTAAATTCTAAAACACCACTCAGATATAGCAAGGACCATTCACCTTGGACACGTTCAATACAATAAAATAATTGATGACCATTTTTTTTAGGGTGTACAAAATTTGGAGTAGTTGTGAGTGCAAATTGAATTCATGACTTCTAATTTCTACTCTACGGACAGATGCCTTTTTTTTTTTTGGTAGAGAGTACACTAAGAATGCTCGTCAGGCTAGACAATCCACATCAACTCCAGCCCCACACACGGCAGTGTCCCTGAGCATCCAAATCCAGCTGCCTCTGAAGATCCAGCGAAAGATCGTCGTCGTTGGATAATTGAGCGCCGGGATAGATGCAACTACAACCGTGAGTCATGGAGTAAGTGTCATTCACCTATTGAGTTGCATCCTATGGTCAGATGTGATGAACAAGATCACACCAAAACCGTCCTTAAAAACGGTATTGTCTGTTCACACCTACAGAGCGACCGTGTGTACTTTAGAAAGGACGACTAACAAGGAAGGCTATTTTAAGCGTGAGAGAGGACATTTTCACTCATCTAAAGAAAGTCAGAACCTCCATTTAAAGATTTTTTAATGAACGGGTAAATTTATTTGGCACTTTTGTGGAGTTGTCATTTTGTCATAGTCATCACAAACCGCCATAGCATGGTATATAGGCTAGTGCATGCCTGTGCCTAGTAAAAAGGGGATTGGGATTTTTTTCTATAAAAAGGGGTGGCTGGAGCGACGAAATCTTAACAGGATCTAGAAGGATGAAGGATCAAAAGGGGATCGGAATTTTTTATGAAAAGAGCGCTACTGTATCAACAAAATCGGAGAAGGGGGGGGGATCGGACACCTCACAAGGGATGGGGAGCATTTTTGTATGCCTGATTGATTTGCTAGCTACACTTGTTTATTATAGCCCAAACGTGGTGTGTCTATTATGACCACTTGCTTATTATGGCCCAAAGCATTTATGATTCCCCGATTGATTTACTGCACTTGCTTATTATGGCCCAAACGTGATGTGCCCATTACGTTTTTTGCCTGTCTGATTGCAGCCCTAATGCTTACAAGTGAGTTCAAGGAGGGTTTCACATTGAGAGATGGTTTCTTGTGAGAAGAACAAACAATCATCCGCATAAGCCAGTGCGGAGATAGGTAAACTTGAACGTCCTAGTCTAACGCCAGTAAATAGATCTTTTATTTGCTCAGTCTCCAGGAGTCACAGCAAAACTTCAAAACCTAAGATAAATAAGTAAGGGGAGAGAGGATCTCCCTTGGAGAAGCCCTTCGAAAGCCTCAAACCAAGATGTAGGGGAGTCATTAATAAGAATTGCAAAGGAGGCCGCTCGATAGAGGAGAATATCGATATCCATTTGGAAGAGAAACCAAAGGGAGTGAGGACTTTTCTGAGCAAAGGCGAAGACATACGATCAAACGCTTGCTCCATGTCCACTTCTAGAGCCATTGTGTTAGATTCCCCAGCAACATGGGTCATGGAATGTAGAATTTTTTGAGCCAACAGAATGTTATCTGTGATATTGCGACCCTGAAAAAAAGTTAGGTGACTCAAGAATTTCATCTTCATCGTCAGGTGTAAGAATATAAGTAAGTCAGCGGATGTCATCCGGGGTGATACAGAGAGTTTGGTGACTCAAAAATTTCATCATCATCGTCGTATGTAACCTCAGAAGTTTTTGCCAAAGATGTTGAAAGAGTAAAGAGGACAAATGAACTACCCCTTCGTCATTTACAGAGAGAATGTGGTTCCTCTTCCGCCTGCGAAATTCACCAACTGAGGATCCCTGGAAAATCCATGATCAATTAAACCATTGTCCTACTGGCTTCGGGTGCTGGGACCTGCACCCGCAACACAGGGGAGAGAACGGGGGTGATAAGGGTATTATCGTCCCAAAAAGAAATAAAAGAACGGGTGGGATGAGAGGAATGTGGGGTGGCAATAAAATCTCCCTTCACATATCTCTTTATCTGGTACTCAGTCATACTATTTTGACACAAAGTTTGACACAAAATCATAATCGTCGGATAAAGATATCATAATGTATTGATTCTTTAATATGTGAGAATTTACTTTACCTTAGATATCAAGTCCACAAAACAAGGCAATAAAATCTAAAAAGCTTTATCAACAGTCCATTTTAATCATCAGGTTGATAGAGATTTCAGAATTTGTGGTGTCAAACTTTGTGGCAAAGCAGTGTGTTTCTGGATCCCAACCCATCTCTAATATACTAATTAAGCCAAACTATTTTTAAGAAATCACATTCATTAATCTCTTTTAATAGATGAGTCGATCTTGCTGACTGGATAATTGTCAGTTCTATAAACATAGCAAGGTTGCAGAATCAACCAGCACTAGCACATCGGAAAAGCCGAGGTTCGACTGAAATGATGCAAGTTGCGAGACACTGAGATACCAAAACCAACGGTCATATTGCATACATAACATGGTTTATTATACATCCATGTTCGACATGGGTTGCATGCTCTCTCAGTCCATCATCAGATGCAAGGAAAAGAGTGCGAGATCGATCTACGTTGCAGCATACGGATCATCGCCACCTGGAGTGGCGTAGTCATCGTGATATATGCTCTCCGCCATCTGCCATACCTGGAGGGTGTTATCCTCCGCCACGCTGGAGATGACCCAGGGCTCATCAGGGTTCCATGAGAACTCTGAGATCTTGCCGATGTGGCCTCCATGAACAAAGAGCAGCTCTGGCGGTCCATCCTGGGCGTCCACTTCTTCCTGCTCATCACCAATCCTGAAAATGAGCCAAATGAAAAAAATTTACAGGATTAGACAAAATGTAAGCAGAAAAAAAAAATCAAGATTTGATCTTGATACAGAAAAGGGTATAGAATTTGCACTACAAGGCGTATGTCTAACCGATCTAACATGATTTACGAACCTAAGAAATGATACAAAGCAAAGTGATTGGATGGTAAAGCATGATTAGATCAATAAAGGAAGTTAACTATTTCCCTACCTCCCTTTTATATTTCATTTAAAGCTCTTATAATCACAATCATATGGAATACCTGCTGCCTACTACTTCTTGCTCCCACTAACCTAGATTAGCCTTTATTTTAATTGCATACAACTTCAAGTTTCCTAAAAAAAAAATTTATTTCTGCAGTCATATGTATATTAGCGTAGGGATACTTCACTACAATAGCTCAGATCATATACAGACTAAACCACCTTCATGTTTCTCTTATCTTTTTTACGTTTATGCCGACGGACACGTACTTAATATGCCTCCTCAATGGCCTATTTTGGTCCTCCCTTTCAGTTGTGAAACGATCTGGTTTGTCACTTGATGGATTCAGCCTGAAGACATATCTACCATTTAGTCTCTATTGTAATGTTTTGTTCAGAACCGAGAAGAAAATATTAAAAAATATATATTTTCTACTTTCATTTGGAATCCATAAGAGATGCCAAAGTCTGTAGAGACGTTTAAGGGATGCAAACCTTTCCTCTGGCTTAAGGACAATTGGAGTCGTTAGCAAAGCAATTTGTCTCGCTTTTTATGTTTCCCCTCCGAAAAGAAAAGGAGTGATGACTCCTGTTTCCCCTTGTTCCCGAGGGCTACTAACCAATCCCACATCTCTTTGGCAACTCCACTGGGTGAGCCATAGTTCCTACACTTGAAAGCCTACTTAGTTGTTTGCCTAGTAGTCTTCCGTGATTCTTACTTCCATAGTTTTTTCATTGCGCTTGGATGGTATTGCTTTCTGCATTCTTGTAGCTTGTTAGGGTTGGTTTGTTTTTTTCAGGTCCTTATAGATTGCAGAAGTTTGCACTCCTGGTCCTGTTTCCATTTTGCTAGATAGCAATTGACTCTCAGGTTCTCATTGCCTTTTTTTTGCAGACTTTTTTGGATCCTTTCTCTATTTCCCTTCCTAGCTTGCTGATTACTACCAGGTTTTCTTGTGCTTAATTTATTATTTTCAGGCTTAATCATCAGTTTGAAAGAAAGTTTTATTTTCCTTTCCTTGTTTCAATGGATTTGCGTTTCTTGTTTGTACTTGCACATATATTTTCACTCTAGGTTCATCTTTACACTTTCACTACCCTTGAGCGGCCTCCTGGTAGAGCTTTCTGGGCTTCGACAGCCTTCCAGCCGGGTCCCTCACATTTCCCACATGTCTAGCCGATTCCAGAGGCATCTAGGCCGTTCAAGGCTTCATCCTTCTAAACTCTAATCTAATAGGGTAGTTGGGTTCGCTTGAAATTATTTCTGGATTGTTCGTTAGTTTGTAGACTGATTACTAGCATTGTGTGTGACCCCTGCATATCATTCCTAGCATTGCATTTATAAGTTAAGTTGGACTGATTACTTGTGGTTGCTTAACTCAGAAGTGAGGATTAACATGAAAATTTGCACAAACTAGCACCTACACTTTGGCACACAGCCTTAGTATTTTGAAACCCAGAGCCAACTTCCATTGAAGGTAACTGTTGAGGTCTTGCTCCGCCTCGATGCCCAGGAGACCCGACTTACCAACCTTGGTACTTGGGGCATGTTTGTGTCCGGAAAAAGTGAAGTAAAATTACCATAAAGTTTACTTCTTTTGATTTGACTAGTGGTAAAATATAGTTGACTTTCAAAGTCTACTCTACTCCCTCAAAAAATTTACTTGAAAACTGAAATAGATTTATAAATCTACTGGTAAACTTTCAAAAATTTACTCCGAACTCATCCTATCAAGGATGAGCCCAAGTCCAAGCCCGAGATAGCCCTTGACCCCCGTTGCCCTCGACTCCTATTGAAATCAAACTGCTAAGAGAATATACTTCAATGTACGAAATTAATACATCAAATTCCAATTTTGTACACTCCCCGAGCACCTTTGTACCCCCAGGATCGCAAAGGACGATATTGTGCATGTATAGTAGGAGTGGGGCAATGCTTCTTGAAAGGAACCCAACTCCCACCTACTCGCTCATAAGGAACGAGTGGGGCCATGCAATGCGAGACGGGTGATGCAGCGCCATGTCCGAGTGTCCTTGAGCAATGGTGGCACTCGAGGCAATGTTTGGTCGAACATGTTGGCTAGCATCATGAGATGAGTACAATCGGGAGGCGTTCCTATTCGCACGAGAAGTTCTATAGTAGGGCCAACAAATGATAGGGGTACCTTGAATAGTGTGTGCGAGGATCCATGGTGCTAAAGGACCGTGAAGCGAGCATCAAACTTTGGTAAGATCTATGTCGGAGCATTGTGTGTCTTGAAGCTGAACCAAGCAACTGTACAACGGAAAGGCCAATCCAAGGAGAGATGGTCATTGCCGAGGGATGGTGTCGATGTGGATCAATGTTGGGTTATGATGTGGACTTGGATGCTTTAGTAACACAATAGTGCCTTCAACGGTGCATACAAGCCGCGTAAATAGAGGTGTTCAACGAGAGTATTGTGGAGACATACTCGTCATAAGCGAAACGTGCCTTGTCCGCATGAACGATTCACAAAAGCCCAAAGGCGTGCTTAATGAGGAAGATGAATTTTGTTCGCCTAAGGTTCTCCTACGTGTATGTGGAGTACCATAGGGAGCATGTGCATGGTGCAACTGCGTGTCGTCCAGTAGAACCGATTGGCAAGATTGGACTTGTGCTTGTCGAAAAACCACTCGTGATGTGGAGGCATTACATGACTATTGTCATGCGTTGTTACTCTGTGAGCATCAAGGAGGCATATAATTGTTCAATGTGCGGGTGCGGGTTCATCTTAATGCACAATGATGAGTGGGTCCATGACATGGAGCTGTCTAGCCACAATGTTGAAATTGTACTTGTCGATGAGCCACTCGTTGTGTAGGGGGATTATGGGAGAGTCGCCATGCAGAGTTCAGTTTGTAAGCATAAGGCTATGAGTTGTTTAATGTTAGTGTTCTGCTTGGTGCACAATGATGGCATCATGTATGTTCATGGAATGGGAGCACAATGGCATTTAGAATGTGCGGCAAGATAATGTGGCGACACGGAGCTCCCGATATCATTTGTTCTGAGAGATGCCCAGTGTTGTTCGATGGACGAGTAGCTCATTAGTACGTAAGGGTGTTGTGAGGTCCAAGGTTGACTTGATGTGCTAAACGATATTCAATTATACATGAGTTGCACAAATCTTGAATATCATTCAGGACAGTTGAGTGTTAATGTGTATCCAAGTGAAACGTCTCGATGAACATTGGATTTGGTGTGTAAGACATCAGGGACGCCACACAAGCATTTATAAGAAAAAATGGATCGACCTGTGACCGCCGACCACCGCCACCAACAACCATCGTTGACCACTGACCAGCGCCACCGATAACTGAATTTGGTGATGACGGTGGAGGTGGTGGCCTATGGATGCGGCAAACGTTGGCCAATGGTGGAAGTGGAGGAAGCGTTTGACACATTGACAGTGGCTAGTGGTAGCAGTGGATGCTGATGGTGATAATAGTGAGGGGTGATTACTTCACTTTGTTGTGTTTTAGGTAATACAAAGATAGTTGGTAAAGTAACTTTTCAGTTTTACTTTAGTGCTTGGATACAGATACAAGAAGTAAACTGATGTAGGACAACCCCGTTGACCCACACGATGGCTCGATCGGAAGATGAGGGTGAGATAGTCGTTATCATCACGGAGATTTTCGATCCGAAGATACGAGGACCCTCTCCTCAAGAACACTCACCAAGAGCAAAGGCTATCACAGTCGTCATCTCCCAAAACTAGGAATTTCTCATTCATTCATTCCATCCTTACAATGGGAGGCTTGCATGCCTTTAAATTAAAAAAAATGATAAAGATGACAACTATTGAAGAGATAAATATTTTTAACAACTTCCTAAAATAAAGCGATAAAATGGTAACCATTAATAAGATAAGAATCTCACCTAATTAACTCCCAAATCTACCATATCCTCAATTTAAAATTGCCCAAAATTAATCATCCGAATTTAAAAAATAATTAAATAAAAATCCTAATTAAATGCCTAGAATATTCTGGGAATATTTCCTGGTGCGGTGGGATACGTGCGAATGGTTGGACGGTTCATTGGTATGCCGAAGTGCAAGGACGGTCCAATCTGTCCAGATACTCCTGCATCATAAACATTAAAAGGTTTCCTTTTACTTTCCCTTTACTTTTAGTTTGCTACAGAAGTTTACTTTATTGTTATCGGTTACAAACATGCCCTTGGAGATTTGGTTGTCAATCTTCAAGATGATTTATACTAAGTAGAACCCATAGATCTCCCAAACCTATCGCACCAGTTGATCTGTAGACCCATCCTTCCAGTTATATCTTGTAACATGTAAGACACTTGCAATCCAGAACCAAGACTGCTTAATTTTTACTTTTTGAGGATTTTTGAACCCAAACCTTGCGTACTGTCACACTTTTATGTGTCAAAGCATATTAACATCATACTACAAATTCTTTTCTCTTCAAACTATTTATTTGGCAATTGACAGCCCATCCTTAGGTTCAAGTTAATAATTAGAGGATGCTAATGATGTTTTATATTTGATGCAGCACATTGGACCACTGGTTGGGTCAAATCTAGGGACAACTTCACGAATACTTGCTCGTTTTAGACACTAGATGTTGGAAGCTAACTTCAAGCCCCACAACTTTCTAATTATAGTTTTGGTCAAATTAAGTCGGTATGGATCCCCGAAATCAGCTCAAAGTGTGGAATTCTATTTACTTATATATTTGAGTTTTATTAGGAAAGTTTCTTTTGTATACGAAATCTTAGAAGTTTTCTAATTAGATGAAAGATTGGGACTTTCTTGTTTCTTAAGTGTCGTGTAAGGTTGAGTTTATTACTATTGGGTATATCAATAATGTATTCAAAATTGATGATGATTTATGCATTTAAGGGTTAATATATTTACATTCTACTCTGCTTGTGGATTTGAGCCTACTTCTGTTTTGTTTATCTATTCTCTACGCATTGATTCAAGCCAGACCGGGATTCAGTTGCCTTTTTCTTCTCTTTTTATATACCTGAGGCTTCTGAGCTTTATTTATATCATTCTCACTCAGACTGGTTTGAGTCACACATGTACCGAACACCCAATACCTTTATCCGTCAGCTACCAATTACTTGGTTGAAAGTTTTAAATTATTCTGATTAACTTACTGAGTTCCCTCCATTACTATTAGAAATGCTATTCGAAATCATTTGGTTTCTCCAGATTTTGACACCATCTTGTATTACTTTGCAGCCAAGGAGTTGTTCTCTCATGTCCTTTGAGGTAGTTTTGCAGATATCTTTCACTATTTTGTGCAATAAATTTTCTACGAAGTGCAGTAATAACTTATGAGCAGATTAAAATCTACAGAAGAGAAAGGAAAAAAATTGTCTTTCCGTTCCTAACTTTACAACTACCCCCTCACACACGAGCAAAAGTTGTGTTCCCTTCATTGATATGATCATTATAAAGATGTCAATTTATTCCTAATTCTACATCCAAATAAATAATCCTAAACGCAACCCAGAATTCCGTACCTGCAAAGGTCCCAAACCATGATACTTTTGTCAGCAGAAGAGGAGGTCAAAACAGTTGCATGTTTAGGGCTCCATTCAACCTGAAGTGCTGCGTCCCTGTACAAAAAAAAACAATGAGCTCTTCTCTCCTCACATTGCATGGAAACTTCACTTCTAAGAAGATTGTACAAAAGCACGACGGTTGAGGAAAAAGAAAAGTTATTATGTCCAAGTCATCAAGCAATGACAATAGATACACAATGGCACCTATTAAAATGGTGAAACCAAGTATATCCATCTAGCTATAGTCTGTTAGGACTTAGGATGCTTTTGAAGTATTGCATATCTTTCATACTCTCTGAAATGGGTAATATGGTTCATAGGAAATCGAAAATCAGGAGATTTTCAAATACTTGGAGCTATCGTAGTTCAACTATCTAAGAAAACAACCAATACAAATGATGCACAGTGTCACGAATTCATTGATGTAGTACTTGAAAATGCAAAATCGTAGACACCGGTTTTTCCAAAGCCTGTGAAAATGAAAGGTGACCATGTCATCTATTACACAAATTGATTGAGAAGGCTGCATTTCAACATGATCATGAAGAAATAGAATAATCAACAACAAAGAGAGCTTTGTGATGTAGCTTACAACAATGTATGATTATATTTGGGAGTGAACCAAAAACCTGGTATTGTTTTGATGTAAGTATATTCTTCGCCTTATATATCTACTGGAATTTATGGCAATGCAGATAAGACTAGAAAATCATGGGGGCTCAATACTCGCACAGTTAAAGACACAACCGCATACATATGCCTCTCAAGCAGTTCTACGTTCAGCGATTGTAAATATAGAACAATTAGCCTTCCATAGTTAAAGCAACGTTACCCAGATATTCACTCATCAAAATTTTTGAAGTGCGTCTACTTTTGGGCACTTGGACAAGTGACAACTTAGATGATATTCACTTATGCAGAGAGGTCTCAAACACAGAAAATTCAAGTAAATCAAGACACAGGAATCAGAGATTGCGCATCAACATATTCGGTAAAGAAAACACATACTTATGATTGGAAAATGTATGCAAACTAGTGGTTAACTTCCGCAAATCAAACAGGTTAATATGTGAGTCCTCAGATGCTGTTGCCAGAATGCATTCATTAAACGGATTGAAGGATAAAGAGTTGACCTGGGAGGAAGAAAGGCAGTTAGTACACCCCCCTTCTATTTAAATGTGAAAAATTAAATAATAGTTGTAGATAACTCAGACAAATCTGAAATCAAACAATTGAAAGATATGAAGTATAGAAGAACAGAGAAGCCTAATGCCAATTTAACTTGTTCCTCCATTATAATGGTAATTATATGCAGTAGAAAATCACTAGATGCTCCTTTTCTGAAAGCATGTCATAGTGTTCAATAAGTAATAGTGTGAAATGGTTGGACGAATAAATCTTCAGTACTAACACATAATTCATTTTTTCTAGCAAGTTTTTGTCCAAGCTAATCGTGGGTTGGACCCGTATGATACAAAAGAATGCAAGGTAAGAAGCCTCAAATGCTCGGTAACTACATCATTCTTCAAACCTAGTGTATAGCAACTGTAGTATAGGCTACAATTTGATTAGGCTGTTGTCTTAGCTACTTAGGAAACACTTTAAGTTCAAATCTCAGGGTTACACTCCAAACATAGTGTGTTGTCCGTGTAGACACACAAATTGTGTCTAACCCGGACCCGACTCGCATACGCCAATGCGGAGGCAAACCCGACACACACTCGGACCCGGACCCGACTTGCATGCACCAATGCGGTGGCAAACCCGACACGCATTCGGACCCGGACCCGACTCGCATGCACTGACTCGGAAGTAAACCCGACATGCAAACCGGACCCGACCCGCACCAAACAAGGGGCCGGGTGGGCCCATCCCCAAGTGGGGACCACCCGGCCCCCCTTATGGAAATCCGAACCCCTTGAGGGGGTGGCCGGCCATGCAAAGAAAGAAAATAAAAGAAAGAAAAGAAAAGAAAGGAAAGAAAAGAAAAGAAAAGAAGAAAAAGGAAACAAATACCGCCATGCGCGGGGGAGAGGTTGCGTATGACGTCTACATAAGTGTGAATCTGCGCTAATCCCTCGATCCGACGGACAAGAAACGAAGCCGGGTTGCCATCGACTTTATGTGCAAGATTCAAAATAAATTTAAAAAAGATTGAGCCATAATTACTCCGCCAGAAAAGGAAAACAAATAAAGGCTTATTTCGCTCATCAATGGATGAATAAATATTGGGTAATTATGGAAGAGATATTAAAGGGATTCAAATAAACTTCCTATATCTCTCCCCTCCCCCCCTTCACCTATAAATAGAGGGGGAGGGGGAAGGCTCAAAAGGGGGAAAGCGGAAGACAAAGCGAAGCTCTGCAGAGGAGGAGACGCGCCCTTCATCGACCCAAGGCTTCACGAGGCACGGGCAAGCCTATCCCTTCGGGACCGGCTTAGTCCATTGAAAATCCTCATCAATGTGAAGACCCTTGCACAAGAAGATCAAGCCTCCGACTCCGTGCACGAAGAAGAAAGCTCGGAGAAGAAGAACCCTTCGACTCCGAAGACGCCAGAAGCAAAGGCCGGAGAAGAAGATCAGAGCGGCACTACCCCGTCGTCTCCAACAAACCTTCGACTCCGATCAAGCCCAAAAGCCCGGAGAAGAAGATTGAAGCGGCATCACTCCGTCGTCTTCAACAAAGCCTTCAACTCCGATTACACCAAATACACCCGGAGAAGAAGCCGACGCCACAGAGGTCGGAAGACGAAGACAAGGCGAAGGAGCTCTGCAAAAGAGGAGACGTGCTCTTCATCAACCCAAGGCTTCACAAGGCACCGGCAAGCCTATCCCTTCGGGACCGGCTTAGTCCATTGAAAGCCCTCATCAAAGTGAAGACCCTTGCACAAGAAGATCAAGCCTTCGACTCCGTGCACGAAGAAGAAAGCTCGGAGAAGAAGAACCCTTCGACTCTGAAGACGCCAGAAGTAAAGACCGTAGAAGAAGATCGGAGTGGCACTACCCCGTCAACTCCAACAAGCCTTCGACTCCAATCAAGCCCAAAAGCCCGAAGAAGAAGACCGATGCGTCATCACTCCGTCGCCTTCGACAAACGCCCGCTCCATCTACGAAGAAGAAAGTTTGGAGAGGAACACCCGAAGCATCGCTACATCCGTCTTCTTCAAAGTAAAGCCGACACTGCAACCGTCGCACGGAGATCGGTGCTACCCCCGCCGTCTTCAAAGGAACCCTTCGACTCCGATCACGCCAAAAAAGTCCAGAGAAGAGGAGAAGCAAAGACGCGCTACACCCGTCGTCTTCAAAGTAAAGCCTTCAACTCCGATCAAACCAAAGGAGCCCGGAGAAGAAGAGAAGTCAAGCCGACGCCATAACCGTCGAGGAAACCAGAAGCCTTGAAGAAGTCGCCACCGTCTTTCGAGAACATCGAGTCAATGCCGAAGCAAAAGCAACGCGAGAAGCCAAAGCAAAAGCCCCGGTAAAACCCGCGCCAAAGCAACGCAAGTGCCAAAGCCAAGCAACTACGCCGGTCACGAGCAAAAGCACCGCACGTTCTAGCCGATACGACGCGAAGTCCGGAAGAGTGAAAGCATCGCAAGTCTCCCCCCGTCTACGTTCAAGCGCAAGCGCCCAAGCAAAGCAAAAGCCAGAACCACGCCAAAGCCAAGCCAAACCCAAAGCCGACGCCTAAAGCACGATCGACGCTGCGAACCGACGATCAAGGACGCCAAGGTCTAGCAAGGATCGAGGAAGACACAAACACTGAGGAACGAAGCCGAAAACCCCTAACCGAGAAAGCGCGAAGTACGGAAGGGACAAAAAGCAACGGTGGATACTCCTTAGCCTCTCAAAAAACCCTCACCCTGTAAAGACCTCTGTCCTGGGCAACCCCTTCAGAGCTCTCGCACGAATACCACGTGGAGACACGGATCAAAGGGACCCTCCAGAGGATCTCTCCCACAATCTCCTGATCGAATATTCGCCGCACCCGGCTCACTACCCCCGAGTCCCCGGGTCCCGGTATCTGTAATCTTCGTGTGTTTGCAATAAAGACGACCCGAATCTTTTTCTGCGCATACAGTCCGCAAACAGGACAACAAGCAATCGGAGGATGGTACTCACAACTTGAGGTTTTTCTGCAAATTATAGTTCAGATATGGATCCTCGCCTTGTGGGACTTTATCACTAACCTTTTTGCATGAAACAATATATAGCTCCAGCACGTAAAAAAAATCAACAATCAGAAATGAAGCAGATGTAAGATATACTAAAGCTAAAAGGATTAAACTAGATGCACTTGAGGCACATATATGGATTTGTGGACATATCTGAAAATATAACCAACAAGTTGAAAAGGGAAAGAAGGAATATACCCTGAAGAGGTCGTTGTGGTCAATCTCTAGTTTGTTCATCAACATCATCTAATGAGGCCTTTGGCACGAAATCAGGCCGAAATAAGAGAAGGATGGAGGGAGAAGGCCAATGGGGAAGAAGATAAGATTGAAGAAAGAAGTTTCTGGGGGGAAGAAAGCAAGGTATATGTGCAAGTACAACACTCGGGAGGTATGCAGATTTTTTTGATCAACAATAGGATATCACCAGAGGAGAGATGAAGGATTAAAATAGAGACCACGGGCTGAGTGGAGGAGAGGAAAAGATTGCATGGAGAAGAGAAAGGAGAAGAAGAAGAAAAAAAATCTTCGGGAGTCTCTCTCTCTCTCTCTCTCTCTCTCTCTCTCTCTCTCTCTCTCTCTCTCTCTCTCTCTCTCTCTCTCTCTCTCTTTGTGTGTGTGTGTGCGCACGCGCGTGTGCACACCCCTCTGTGTGTGTGTGTGTGTGTGTGTGTGTGTATGTGTGTGTGTGTGTGTGAGAGACAGAGAGAGAGGCCACGGTGGTGGGAATCCCCGTAAGTTGGGACTTGGGATTCCCCATACACTTACAAAAGGGGTCTTTAGGTCCGATGGATAAGGGGGTTTACTCCCTCTTGATGGATTGGATCCAATAAGATTATAAGGGAGGATCCAATAAGGCCTTATTTAGGGACCGGGGTCCAATAGGGACTTATGTCCGATAAGGACATAAACGCAATAAACGAGGATCCAATATGCCAATAAGACCCAAAACCATATCCACAATTGATGGAGTCTCTAACCTGAGTCGGTCAAGAACATCCTAGTCTAATCATTCGGTCATGCAGACTGATATGGCTAATATTTGATGGGACTTCCCCCGCATCTGGGCTAGTACAAATAACAATCCGATAGAAGCCCAGAGACGATCAATTGAAAGCTAAAAAAAACAAATGCAACTATAGACATAAACAGAAAGAAAACATAAGCAAAATAGTAAAGTACCAAAAAAACCAAAATGTGACAATTTGACATGCATCACAATTCTTATTGTTTATGTTTATTCAGATTTAACAACAAAATGGTAAGATGAACATAAATTATAGATGGTTATGGTTCTATGCTAATAGACTACAACATCGAGGTCACCAAGAACCACCCTTCAAATATATCCACATGCTTGTGGGAGCCAATTTCTTACACACCATCGCTAATTTGAAAAGTGAGAAATCATAATACCAGTTGGAAATACACCTTAACCATCTATAGTCATGTTTCATGTTGAAGTTGCCTAACCATTTAAAGTATGTCAGGAAATGTACATTTGTTTATACCTTGTATAGGTTTTCCTTTGTTGTGTGGTAAGTTCACCATGTAATTGACCGCACACAAGAATATCACATGTTTTGATACATGTATAGGTTTTTCCTTTCTTGTGTGGCAAGTATACCTTGGGCTAATGCTCTAATGAGAGTACACTCATCAATAATGTTTCATGGTCACATATTTGGAGTTTAAATGAATCTTTGCATCCTCCGCATCTTTGTTTCCGGCTCCCGTATTGGAGCTAGGATTTGAGAGAGGCTCATTGGAGAGATTTTGTCTTACAAGTTTTCCAATATTAAGGTATTGTAAGAGAGACCTGAATCACGCTTTTTTGTATTTGTTAAAGGTAAAGGTGAAGACAAATATCTAGTAAAGGTGGCAAAGGGTGACCATGGTTTAAACTTTTATGACAGCATACTATAATCTTGTGTCAATGGGTTATGAGAAACTTATAGGACTTTGTAGTTGTAAACATGAATCTTTTTGCATGTTGATCTCATAGGCACATTGATGCATGTTAACTAGGTTTTGGTAATCTTATTCAAGACAAACCTGATGAATTATGTGTATGCTTATCTAAATTGCTTGCATGGATATTCATAATAAATTTTCAAAGTCGCATGTGCTCTCACTAGGATCTCTATGGAATCCCTCTCTATGTTCAGTTTCTTAAGTTGTCAAAATTCATGGTGGTTGTGTAATACATGAATCTTTGTCTGAAGTCATGTGACCTTCTAATATTATATTTATGAACAAGTTAGGAGACATCTGATGAAGTTTCAGTTGCAAACATTGTCTGGTTCTTGCGTTTGTTTAACATGTCATGAGCTGATAGATAAATCCTCTAGATCTCGTAGTTGTGCTCCCAAAACCCTTTGTTTCAATGTGCTACAAAGTTGTAGACTTTTAGGTGGCAAAATTGTTGGATTTTAATAGTGAATCCTGTCATCTTGCAGATTCAGTCATATAAAGCTCTTAGTTGGGACATTGTTGATGCAATCTGGTAGCTTGTGGTTGTGATATGTGAACTGATTTTATGTCATATAATAGGGCCTCCTATGTCTTATGGCTAAAGCAATACTATCTACCTTTTTGCAAAAACACGTATCATGTGTTCTATTTGTTAACCATTGATCTACTCAAGTTTAGAAGTGAAGTTCACAAAATCACTAGATTTCTGAAGCATTTTCCTTTTTTTGTGGAAAATGCCTTAGGTCGTGGATTAGGAAGCATGGATACTCTGAAACATGACGTGTGTCCGCGTCGGATACGTATCGGATATGGATACGGTCCAGATACAGCTGGATACGTATCAGAGACGACTGATGAGTATCAAAATTTAAAAAATCAAAAAAAAAAATATTGGACATGGCGGGGATACGGCTGTCATTTTTTGTTTATTTTTTGTCGAAATCACTTGAAAATAGGTCGGGTTGATGGATTCAAAAGTTATAACTGAACCTGATTTCACTTATAACTCATGAGGCCTCAACCAAGGGTCTGATTCCGCCGACCTTATACCCCTATCCTCTACTCCTCTGACACACTAACCGCCTGACCCCCCCCCCCCCCCCCCTCAGACGACGCCGATGCTTGAGCTCTCCGACGACAAAGTTAGGGCTCTTCGCCTCCTCCAACGCCTTTGGTACCCACTGACACCAACTTGTTTTCATATGTGAAGGACATCTAGACTAGGGGTATAAACTTTCTACAATTCTAATCATATATGCATACAAAATTATATATATATAATTGGTATATCTTTGTCGTATCCGTGTTCTACTTTTTCAGGATTTGTCGTGTTTCGTATGCATACCCGTGTCTGTATCCGTGTCTGTGTCCGTATCCATGTCCATGCTTCATAGGTCGTGGAGGACTAAGTGTGGAGCCGAAGACCGATGCAGGCGGGATTTGTTTTTTTCAGTTGTGAGTCTTGTGACTCTTGTAGTGTAATTGGATCTTAGATCAATGAATCTTTGTACCTATGTTCTGAATGTAACAAGAGGATGAAGTGGAGAATGTAAGGTTTTAATTATTCAATTATAGCGCAGATACAAAGGGAGTTGTCACTTGTCAGCTCTGTAGTGACTCTTCTCTTACTCTCTTGAGGTTTTCTTATGGTATAATATGGAATCATGAGTAGGTAAGACAGGGCGTAGTATAGCTTGTAGCAGTAGTTTATAGTTCAAAATGTTTCAATATAACCCGGCTTCTTTAGAATAGTTTCAACCTCGGTGGTAATAAATAAAATCAAAGTTTTTTTCTTAAATAAAAACCGGTTAGATCTAGTAATGCAACTCCATAAACATTGATGATGTTAATGAGACAGTTATTGTGAACAGATATACTCTAGAAAAAGAAAATGGACCCCTCTACTCTACCTTCAACCTTCTTCTCTCAGTTCACCCTCGGATTTGGGTCATCACTTCTAGGCCCGGGTCTGGGCTATGACAGTTGCGAACCTGTCGAGAGATAGATATAATCTAATCAACGGTTTTCTACATATATTCAACCTTTCTTTCATAGTTGATGATTGAATACACCAATGATGAAGGGCATGACGTTCTTAGATGAAAAGAACAGGACATTGTATTTACAAGAACTGGCATGAAGTTCCAAAGGTAACTTGTATTTACTAAGGTAGAATAATTTTTTTTCTAAAGATCACGTGTTCAACTAAGGTCGAGCAGTATGTAAATTGTTGCATGAGTTATAACTCGCTCCAACATAAACTTTTATTGATAGGGTATAAACCGTATAATGTAGGTCATGTACTTCAAATTAAGAATGACCATCAACATATTCATCTTAGGTACATCATAATTCAAGTTTCATTTTTCTAGTCCATGGCATCAAAATAATATTTCGAGTGCCAAATGATAAAGAACAATGTTTTGACATGGTAACATTCAAATTGTAGGATATAATATTTCAGATATGCATTGAACCATTGTCTAAAGTTTGTGAATCGAAAGGAGATACTCATAATTATTACAACAAAAGAAAGATTAACATGCACAAAGAAATATGAGTGAAGAATGTGTAAACTCAGGAGCAGCATCCAAAATAAGAAACAGAGGGAGTTGACATGGAAGTCGCTTTACATTATCTTGGTGAGCTATAATTGAATATTGTGGCTTCTTTGGTGACCTCAAGTCCCATATCATTAATAGATGATCATCCCCAACAGATCCAAACAAATTTTCGTTCTGTAAATGCCAAGCAACGTCTTCAACTGCATCTTTGTGAGCCTATAACAACAGAAACAAGTGCAACCAATGTATTAAGTCTATTTTTACTTGTAAAAGAGACCTTACAAATTGAGAAAGGTAAAATAAATGCGGATCTTGGGTTGCTTGCTAACTCCGTAGATCAATACATCTTAATATCAATATGCATTGGATGATAAAAATGAGATCATGTGAATTTTTTTTGTTGGTGTTGCAATTTTTGTTTAATCCCAAAACTAATGGAAGTAAGCAGCGCAATTTGACAATCGTGACTAACATTTTAGTGTACTTTTATGTATCCCAATTCTTGGTCCCCAATTCTCGATCCAATTTCCTAAGAGTAACAGCACAAGGTGTCCATTTCCCGGAAGCCTATAATTAATACTAATTTCCCTATGAACAAGAAACTTGCAACAAACATGAGGTAGCAATAGCAGAACTCACGGCATATTTTTGAAGCGTAGCTTCTCGCAAAATCATTATGAGCGCGGACCAAATATTAGAATTTGGTTGTTAGCGGGTCTTTCACAAGATCAATAGCAAGCCATTCAAGTAAATCGAATGCAATCAGATAATGGGCTAAAAATTAATGACTTAACCATCTAAGAAAAACAAAATAGGGCAAGCAAATTACTAAGAAAACAACAATTAACGAAACTTAGCAACAGAGTTGTAGTAAAGAAATCATCGGTTACCACTGACTCTGTTCTAATTTGTTCTCAAGCGACATTTAAGGGAATAAGAACACGGCAACAGTTCAAACATTGTGGTAAAGAAATCAATGGGCACCTCAGAATCCATTCTAATTTGTTCTCGATTGACAAAAAATGGAATAAGAGCAAAGCAAAAGGTCAATCTTAACGTGTGCAATCAAAACCCAACATAAACAGCTCTTTGGGTAATTACCTCAAACACGTCATTGGCCTCGAGGACCTTCGCCTGGGGGGCGGCACCCACATCCCACAAGCATATCTTCGAATCGTAAGAGCCGCTCAGCAGGTACCCCTCCTTGAAGGGGCTCCACGACACCCCATAACCCTCAGTGGAATGACCCTTCAGCACGAGGTCGGGGCCGCCAGGCTCCCCCTCGGGCTGATGTGGCGGGCGGCTGCCGGCGTCAAATAGGTGCAACTCCGAGCCACAGGTCTTGGTGGCTACGACGGAAGGGTTCTGCGGCATGTAGCGAGCCCGGTTCACCTCCCCCTCGTGGCGTATCGTCTGCGTGATCCGGACGGTCGGGATGGGGTGGTCGGCCGGAGTGGTAGGGGGAGGGGAGCCCTTGCGGGGAGGAGGGATGGGGAAGTGGACGTCGGCGAACATGAGGAAGTTGGGAGAATCGTCGGAGGTGTGGGTGGCGAGGATGAGGCGGCGGACGGGGCGCTCGGTAGCGGCGGAGGAGGAGGAGGGAAGCCATTGGACGGTGAGCGACGGCCACTCGAGGGCATGGCAGATGACGAGGTCGTAGAGGAAGGGGGCGTTCTTCTTCCAAACTCGGTACTTCTCCGCCGCCACTGCCGCCCCTTCTTCCCCTTCCTCCATTTTCCCTCCAACAGTAATCCCGCCCCCTTGCTCTCCCGCCAAAACCACCTTGTTTTATAGTGCTGTGAACCGGGTTTAAATCCGTACGGTCTGGTCTACACTTTATATCCCACACACACGACCTCTGAAGAGGAATGGTCGGAAAACCGGATCGAACCGCCGACTTGGATTTGAACATTTCTGACTTAGATATTCGAGACCATAACTTCTTGAAATTATGGGTGGCAATCGGTCGGGTTCGGGTTGGACCCTATCCGTACCAGTACCCATACCCATTCGGATATGGCAGGGTCCATACTCATTCGGTTAGAAGAGGGTCCATACCCGATCAATATCCAATTGGGTTTCGGGTATGGTTCGGGTTTCGGATATGAATTGGATATAATTTTACCTATTTTTCTCCATCATATATTTAATTATTTGAGAAGAAAAATCAAGGCACAATGCAATGTTAAGAAGCTCTTTTGGTTTCTGATCATATGCTTTTAGTAGAGTTTAAGTTTGGGTAGAGATATAGGTCGATTAGAATTTGTTTAGATGACCATGAGTTTGGAGTCAACTTCGAGAGACAATTGGGTTTCAGGTTTCAGGTATGGATATTGAGGTATTCATACCCAAAAATTAATCAGTTAGAGTTTTTATACCTATATCCAAACCAAGCCATATTTCGGGTACAAAATTTGTACCCATACCTAACTTTTGGTGTCAAGTTTCGATCGGTTTTCGGAGCAAATTGCCACCCTACTTGAAATAATGTATGACGACTATTATCACTATGACTTATTGTGACTTCCTTTCCTTGTCCTCAATGTTGCACATTGTCAATGACCCATACCTTAAGATTTGACAGCAATGGTCTCTCGTTTTTCAATTTTTTTTTGGAAAGCCACACAAAAATAGAGGCATTGTCCTTTCAGAAAACAAAATGAGTTATTTGAGCTAACCAAATATTGAAACCAAGATAAAGAGTTTCATATATTTATTTTTTATCAATTTTATTAGTTTTAGTATATGATATGTCTCGTCAGATGAGCTAGGCGGGAGAGAATCAATGGGTCCGTCTATTTGCATCCATAGTTTTATTGATGACACCCAAGTCATGCGACTTAGTCTTTGCATCCGCTCTTGTTTTAAAGTTTTGGTTTTGGCACTCATTTTAGTCTTCTCATCCTAAACTTCTTTGTTATTCGAGCATCTGTTACCGATGAAGGGTCATTCGTCTTCTCATTTCTCCGGCTTCCGTTGAATCATTGTATCTGCTCTCTGCATCGCTTCGAATCAACGATGCTCATCTTCAACAATTCCTTGATGTCACAACCACTATATTTTCAGCATTTTTCAAGTAAACCCTTGAACACCACACCAGACCAAACAAGGTGAGTTTCTCATTGATTTAAGTTTTTTTTTATTCAATTTAGTCGGATTTTTTTGTGTCTCATTACCTATGAACGCTTTTTTCATTCATCGGTGGCGCCTTACCATATTTGTTTTCATAGTATCAGGGGTTAAAACCTATAGTTCTTCAAAACATTGATTTGGTGTATCGTCATTAAAATTTGATAACATCACATGGTAACCCAAAATTACTTAGATCTAATACCTCGGTGCTCCTACATTGTTATGCATTACTAAGAGTCAGCATTTATCATCCATTGGAAACAAATAACGACCCCTGACGGGCGACCTTGCTGATACCTAATATGGTCAGCACCTTTCCATCGTTGTGGATCAAAATATGTCGGTATGTATAGATCAACACCTTTGTAATAGTTGTTTTCACTTGATGTCGGCACCCTGTCATAGTCATAGTTCAATATATTTAGGTATGTAGAAACCGACATTTACTGTATATAAGTTTGGCTTGATATCGGCAGTGTTCCATTGTTATATAGCTCTCAGTGTCGGTATGTATATATTGATACATATTGAATATTTGTTTGACTTGATATTTCTTCTTTTATTTGGAATTTTTTATGTTTTTTATGATCATATATATATATTGTTATGACTAACTGAGGGTTGTTTGTACCTTTTGTTTTTGTTTTCCAGGAATGAATGGTACCTCTACTCTATAGACAGGGACCTTTATTGCTCCTCTAATCAAGTCCATTGCGACGGATGCTCCTACAATCGCTCCTCCTCCTCCAACTGATGATTCTACTGCCACATCTAGTACCTCTCCAATTGACGAGGAACCAGTTACAGAACCACTTGTGGATTCGATTCCGAAATTGGTTACAAAACCAGTTGCGGATCCTACCACGAAGACAATTGTGGCATACGGACCAGAACGATATGGATAAAGAGCCCATGAACATGGGCCTTGTGTCTTGGTTCAAGCCCATGAAAATGTTGGTCAGTCATTAGGATGGATCCATAAGCCTACTTGGCCAATACCATCCAAATATATCATGCATTCAAGATGTGATGTGAATATGTATGATATGATCAATGAAACTTCCTAAGTTTTATGTTACTCACTACAAATAAATGATGTGCGGTTCTACTTCTTGTTCAAAATGTTCCACATTGTCAATGACCCATACCTCAAGACTTGACAGCAATGGTCTCTCATTTTTTAATTTTCTTTTGGAAAGTCATACATAAATATAAGCATTGTCCTCCGCGGTAATTTTTTGGAAACAAAATGAGATATTTGAGCTAACCAAATATTGAAATCACTACAAGAAAGAGGTTTATTGCGGACAGAAAGAAGAAGAAAAATTCATAGATATAATATTGTTTTTTGCTGACGGGAATACAAATGTCGTCGACATAAACCCATTACCATGGACGGCTGTTGCTGCATCCGACAACTAGGGCACAAGGGAGAAAGGGGGGGGGGGGAGGAAGAGAGGAGATGATGGAGGAGAGAGGGATATCTCCACCTTGGCTTCAAACAAGACAAAAGTAAAACCTTGAACACGAACTTCATCTCTTTGAATTGTGAATACATCTCCTGATCATCGTGGCCTCTTTGCCCCCGCATCGGGAGCCCAATCACCTGGCTTGGTGATTGTCCAAGGCGTTAGACTTGATCAATAGAACCCATCTCTTGATCACTCTCGTCCTTGTGCGAGCTCCACCGACACCCTTGCTCGTCACCGAACACCACGCCTGTACCGCCGCTCTACCGGCTAATCTGTGTATGCCTCTACTCAAGACCCCCTTCATGATCATGGACTTGTCATCCCATACCTCCACAACTCCACCACTTCCGATAAATTTGTGCCCGAGAGAATCTAGTCTGAAAAGAGAGACTAAATTTTCTCACCACCTCAAAACATGACGAACATCCTTGAGTGTCTGTACTTGCTCATCCGACATCTCAAGTTAAATATCCATGACTCCCCTGATCGATACCTTGGAGCCGTCGCCAGTCGTCATCTTGCCACCATCGCACTCCACATACTTGTCGAACCATACCATGTGCGAACAGATATGATGTGTGGCCCCGCTATCGATTATCCAGTCTTCATCTGATATAGCATCAGTATTAGCCATCAGGAGTTCCCCCACATCGATACTCACCGACGAGGTATAATCTGTGGATTCGTTATCTTTGACAACTACGTTACGGCTAGATGACCCTGAGTAATCCGGTCTTGCTCCATCTTTCCACTTGCACTCTGATTTGTAGTGCCCGGATCTACCGCACTTCCAGCACGAACCTTGCCTCTTCTTCTTCTTCCTCCTCGCTTGCATCATCAATAATTTGGCCTGGATGTCCACAACCGCCTCGCTTGCCTCCTTCAAATGAACTTTGTTTGAGAGAAGCGTAGCATTGACATCCTCCAACTTTATTGACTCCTTCCCATAGAGCATTGTGATCTTCAGATGCTCGTAGGACTGGGTTAACAAGCCAAGAAGAAGTAGCACCTTGTCCGTCTCCTTCATGTCTTCACCGACATTGAGTAACTCTTCTGTCAATTGATTGAAGACCGAGAGATGCTCAACGATCCTCGTACCTTTTGCCATCTGGAGATTGAAGATCTTCTATTTCAGGTACGTACAACTGGTTCGTGAGCGACCGGGTCATGTACATACCTTCTAAAGTTTTCACAATTTGCCGCTAAAACCTCCTTGGAGACGTTTGCCAACACAACCTTTGCGAGACACATTTGAATCGCGCTAATCGCCTTCAAATCATATTCAATCCACTCAACATCCTTCATCTTGTATGGCTTGACGCTCTTTAAAGCTTGATGCAATCCGCACTGGATCAATACACCTATGACTTGTATTTGCCACAAGCCAAAGTTGATCTCACTATTGAACTTCTCGATCTCGAACTTCATGTTCGACCCGGAAAGCGTCATCTCTTATTTCTTCATCTTCAACCTTGAGCCTGATCAGGAATCACCCAACGAAAAGCTCTGATACCAGTTGTTGGGGTAGAATCGATCCCACTACCGAGGCTTCATACAACAGAAAGGACGTCGAAGACGCGAAGAACTCCACCGGAAGATGACGAACACCACCAACAAGAAGAACGAACGATCAATACACACCAAAGCATCGAACACAAGAACACAAGATGATATCCGATAATCAACAATCAATGGATTCACTTAGAAAAGGAATACAAGAAGCACACGTGTATTTACCCTCCAACCAATCCCTCTCCTAGCCCACAAAGAGATAACCCCCCAAGGAACAAGAAAAGATACCGCAGCCCTCTCACCCCAAGAACAATAGAAAACTTCGCTCTAACCCGATGAAGGCTACCCTCTCTTCGATCTCACAAAGAGCCTTTAGATCCTTCATTATTCTTCTTTCTTCATCCTTAGGGGTCCTTTTATAACCTCAAGTTAGTGCAAGACCTAGAAGAAAAGACAGAGGCAAACCCCTAAAAGTTCTCACAAAATCACAAAAAAACGCAACCGAAAAATCCCTTCCGCTTGCATATCTGATACATGGCACTCTGGGCGCCAAAATTCCTACGCGTCATCGGGTTGCCACTGGTTGGCGCCCAAGGCGCCAATCCCTGTTTTCTCTGCTACGTCTTCGCTCCGTAGCTGCTCCGTAGCCGCTCCATCTTCGGCCATCCTTCATGCACGAATGTTGGACATGAAGAAGATGTTAGGATTGATGTATTCTAAGCTTGTAAAACTTTATGTTCTGGTCTAATAAAGATTGATAGTTATTATTATATGAGATGCATATAGGTACGTAACATAGTTATGTGTTCTTTTAAAGAACAGAGAGCCATGGTTATATGGTAGTCCACTGAGTTGAAGACTGAGTGAATTGGTCCCATATAATCTAAATCAGTTCACAGCTATGATCAGGTTGGTCGCCTCATCATGATAAGCTGTTGGCGATGACAGTTCATGGAAAGTCTTCACCATGGTCATCACCAGGCACAGTGTCTGTAGCTGAACGAAACTAACATGGTGTACAGATCAGTGAGCAGACACTGGTACACTAAGTCGTGTTTCTGCTTAGGGTAAAACGGTCCTAAACCCTGAGGAACCACGTCTGATGGACTAACCAGTTGCGTGGTGCTTTGGCGCACCAATGTGTGAGGATCCGTATGCAGTGATCCAAAACCACGGTGTACTGGGTTACCCGACTGGCGTTGCATTAGCGTGTCACTCCTGCAGGCCATCTACACCCCTGAAGGGAGGTGCGTTCTTTGGTGTGACTTACACTGTACCAAACCCAGGCTTGGTGGTCATCAGTTTGACTATTGAACGGGTTTGATTACTCGATGGGGTAATCAGAGGTATGATGTATAGGTCAACCTGGAAGGAACCTAGTCATATGATCATTCGAGTCTGACGGTAGTCTCCACCGCTCGAAGTGAATCATGGCATCAAGTGGAGGGACAACGTGTTTACCACTACTAAGCGGAGAGCAGGGGTATGATGGAGAACATAGTAAGTCCGGGTGAATTGGAGTGCAGCCTGCGTCGCACTCTGGGTGGCTACACAGGTTAACTCAAGCTCAGAGGATCGATGGTACACTCGGGTAGTGTGTCGATCAAGCTTGAGTTGGAAGCCATAAACCTCGGTCCCTGATGGTTCCACCTTATCAACATTATGTACGGTTCTTGAACTGTCTCCTCGGAACACAATAAGCATTATGAGGAAGAAAGATATATACGCTCCGTGTGTGCTTGGCACTAGAGCACGGTAGATGCGTAACTACATGCGAATACTAAGGGGTAAGCCCGAGACTAGTACAGAGGCGCAGGTAGTAATCCCTAGCCATAAGTGAACTTCGCTGCATAGGTGCGATGCACCAGGGTATGTTGCGAGTTGACTAGTTGACTTGCTAGAGGCACCCTCCGGTAGCCTCAGTTAATAGTAAGGTAACTAGTAAAGATCACTTAAGTAGTGGCCGCTAGGTCTCGCACACTAGAAATGGTCAAATTGAGGCGTTAGAGCGTTTTGGTAAAACCTCACTCTGCCGGACCTCACTTATGGCCGACCCTAGCAGTGGAAGACCATGCTAGGGCCGGCCCTATGTTGTAGGGATGAGAATCCCTCATTAATAGGGCCGGCCATATAAATAGGGATAGGGCTTTGAATTGGTCAAAATAAGCCCTAAAAAGTGGGAAAACGGATAAATACAAGGAGAGATAAAAGGGTGATAATGGGGAGATAATTGTGGGAGGTTGTTATCCCCTTGGATCCTTATCCAAGGGGGTAGGTCGGCCCTATACAAGGGACCTTATGGGGCCGGCCATATGGATGCAAAAACCGAACCCCCTCCCTCTCTCATCTCTATAGTTCTCTCCCTAATCTCTCTCTACTTTCCCGCTTGCAACTTCGTCTTCCTCGCGTGGAGTTTCGTAGAAGGAGAAGGGTCATTCTTCGGAGGCACTCAGAGATCCAAGAGCAACATTCCGTACATCGTGTGAGATCGGGTGAACAAGAAGGCATCATCTCCATTTATACCATCGGCATCTTCGCGAACGATCTTCCGTCTCCATCGACAAAGAAGACAATTCTCCGTGGTTAAAAGATCCGCATGAAGGTATGAATAATCTAACACGTAGATCTAGCGAGCATTATGATTTGCATGCATGCTATAATCATTACGCTAGATTGCCGTTAGGGTGTTCGATTCACGTGTATACACATGCACACATATGTAGATTAGTTTCAATGAAAGTTTAAATCGTGTAACGTGCACCATGAACGGTCTTTCGACCGCAAAATCGTTTCCGCTGCGAGCTTCTACCATGGAATTATTTATGACAATTGGTATCAGAGCCGCATTAGTGGTGTGCGTTTCATGATTTTTCATGAAACCATCATGTGTGCGCATGATGAACGCGTGAGATCATCGGGGTTCTTACGCTTAGATCATGCATATGTATATATATTGTGCTTATTCTATGAATCATTCTTGCAGGGCGCCGCTATAAAAATCTAGATCTATGTTTGTGCTTACTACCGGGGGTCGAACCCCGAGTTAGCCAATGTCTGGATTTGCTCTCTGTATGTGTGGATATGTAATAGAGCCGTAGATTGGGCGAGTGATGGGGGTTGACTATCCTCGGTTCCCATGGCCTTTTTCCTAGGTGTGTTTTCTTTTCTTTCTAGGAAATTATGTACGAGCGAGCACTTGCTCGAAGCGTACTAGACTTTTTTGGTTACAGATCGAGAAGAAAGATATGCCAAAGAAATCCACCATCGGGAGCGTAAACAGAACCCTGAAGGATGAAGACGATCCGGCAAAGTGTTCGCAAGCGCGACAGAGGAGCCGGACCGAGGGACCTTGCGAAGAAAGCTAGAGGCCTACGCTGTGCTAATTAGGTTCAGGGGGCGGACCCTGAACTTAATTCAGTTTTAATGGTTGCTTTCTTTATTAGTTCTTTATGTTTCATATCGAACCCCGATGAGATAATGTGATCATCAGTTTTCAGAGGGATGCCTTTCCCCTCCGGTCCAAGCGACTGTTTAAGGATAGGATCCCGCTAGATGACGCCTATTATTTAGTTGATTTTTGATGTTAGTGGGATCCCATCACATATGGTTATGCCACCATTAGGTCAACACCCGACTAGTCGGGTGTGCCTATTTGGCCAGCATCGAAACCTAAGATGAGATGGAGATTCATTGAACATCAATTGTCAAATTTATAAGCGAGGGACCATGACTAGTGGGAGTCCTTTCCAGTGTGTCTGACTTTAGGCTAAGCTCCAGAGCATTAGTGTGATAACCAATTTTGCAGAGTATCGATATTCTCGGAATATGTAATGTGACCCTTGAATGGAGAAATCCACTTGAGGCAGGGACTATGATATTCCGAGAATGATTAATGCTAGGCGAAGGGCTTGAAGCGCTAGTGGGAGCATGGTGTGACCAGGGTCTAGTATATAGGAGGTCGCTACCTTTGCATTTGCATAAATTCATACTCGCAAAATAACCACATATATAATAAGGGATGCAAGAGAGGACTCTTTGAGATCCCCTGGCCTCCACGGCCAATCGCTTCGTGTTAGGGTGGAAAGGCGTAACTCAACATCTCCTAGGATGGGGGTTGTGTCATTCCATGCCAAATCACTTAGTGATCTCTCTTTAGATATGGTAATTACGGGGTGAGGAGAGAAGGGCTTTTCATCCCACCCTAGTGGGGGCCGCATGAACTCCCGTGTCGTAATTACCTAGGCTCGTGGGTAAACATCCAAAGTACACGTGAGGCATTCGTTGCTCAGACAATGGGGATCACGTGGTACTGGCCAAAAGATAACCATGGTCCATCAAAGCCCTTAGTTGACAGATTTGGATAGGGTCAAGGAAAGGCCCGTGTAAGCGGATTGACGCTGTATGATGCCCCCTAGGGCAGGTACAGTCGATTCTGAGATCTTACATACATGGTTAATTAATCCATGGAAATGGCTTCGCTTGAGGGTAGCATTGACATATGGCTATAATTAGCTTGTTTTAAAAATCCATAAAATAAGTTTTTATGCATTCTCATTATTCAATTTTTTATTTTCAGATGACCAAGTTAGACCTCCTGTCCGCTATCCTAAATGACCACAAACTTACCGGTCCCAACTATGAGGACTGGAAGCGCAACCTGTACCTGGTCTTAAGGATTGGTAAACATATGACAGCCCTGAATGACCCTGAGCCAGATTTGCCAGGACCCGATGCCACAGAGGCACAGTTAAAGGCATTCACTGACTGAAAGGAATCTAATGAAATATGTAAATGCTATATTATAGCATCCTTGTAAACAACTCTGCAGAAGCAGGTCGAGGAGATACCCGACGCTTCTGACATGATGTATCTGAAGGAAATGTTTGAAGGTCACAATCGCATTACGCGATACCTTACCATCAAGAAACTCGTCGGCACTAAGATGTCTAATGGGACGCTAGTTCGGAAATACATGATGAAAATGTTTGGGTTCCAGAACGAACTAGCAACCATAGACATTGTGCTAGAAGGCGAGGTGATGATAAACATCTTCCTCTAGTCACTGTCTGGAGCCTTTGAAGGCTTTGTCACCAACTTTAATTTGAACAAGTTGGTTATGACAAATGCAGAGCTTCTGGGAGCTCTCCAGGTAGCTGAGGATGGCTTCAAGCAGAAGGGCGAAGCACTTCACGTGCAACGCAGATCCTTCAAGAAGTCTGGTAAACCTCAGGGTAAGAAACATAAGAAGAAACCTAAGTCATCGTCTGTGCGGGACTCTGCTGGGATCTCTGGGTCCGGTGAATCAAAGAAACCGGGCACGAAGTATTTTCGGTGTGGCCAGAAGGGTCATTGGAAGAAGGACTGCAAGAAGCCTCAGAATGCTAGTGAAGGTAATCTATAACTCTTAGTTATTGAATCATTTCTTTCGAGTAATAGTTCTTTTGCTAGTTGGATTGTGGATTCAAGATCCACTAACCATGCCTGTAACTCTCTTCAGGGGTTTCGGGAAAGCAGAAGGTTGCTTGATGGAGAGGTGACCTTAAGCATGGGAACTGAGGCCATGGCTGCTGCTGAAGCAATTGGAGATGTTAATCTTAGTTTTTTGAATAATAAGACTTTGACTCTTAGAGATGTTTTTTATGTACCGTCCTTGAGACATAACTTGATTTCTGTTTCTTCTTTAGTTAATGAAGGTTATTTAGTTTATTTTGATGCTTCTGGTGTGTCGTTTAAGCTGAATGGAACTTTTATAATAATGGAAATGGTTCAGAATCATCTCTATGTTCTCAGTCCTAAATTTGAAAAAGATAACATAATAACTTCAGTATTTAATGTTAATTCATCTAAGCATAAGAAACCTTCGGAGAATTTAACCCAATTCTGGCACTTACGACTTGAGCATATTGGCTTAGACAGGATCCATAGGATGGTGAAGGCCGGGCTTCTGGAAATAAATCCTACGGAGATCCTTCCCACCTGTGAATCCTGTCTGGAAGGCAAGATGACCAAGAGGGCCTTTAAAGGCAAAGGAGTAAGAGCTACTGAGGTATTGGAGTTAATTCATTCAGATGTATATGGACCCATGAGCGTCAAGGCGATAGGAGGCCATGAGTACTTCATCACTTTTACTGATGATTACTCAAGATATGGTTATATTTACCTGATACAACGGAAGTCGGAATCCTTTGACATGTTCAAAGAGTTCAGGGCTGAAGTAGAAAAGCAGACAGGTAAATATATAAAAACCCTTCGATCTGATCGAGGAGGTGCATGAGTACCTATCTGACGAGTTCCTTGGGTATATGGTGGAGCATGGGATAACATCTCAGTTAACTGCACCAGGTACCCCACAACAGAATGGAGTTTCCGAGAGAAGAAATCGAACCTTGTTGGACATGGTTCGTAGCATGATGAGTTATGCTAGTTTACCAATGACTTTTGAGGGATATGCCCTACAAACAGCAGTTTATATTCTGAACCACATTCCGTCTAAGTCAGTACCTCAGACCCCTAGAGAGCTGTGGTCAAGGAACAACCCAAAACTACAGCATTTCAGAATATGGGGATGTCCTGTACATGTGCAGAAGGATAAGAGGGATAAGATGGAGCTGAAGTCCAAAGTATATTTGTTTGTAGGGTATTCTAAGGAGACCAAAGGAGGTCTATTTTATGATCCTGGGAAAAATAAGGTGATCGTTTCAACGAACGCCTATTTTCTAGAACGGGATTATATTATGGACCACAAGCCTACTAGTAAGGTAGTTCTGGATAAGCTGCTAGGTACTAGTACAGATAGCGCATCCGAAAGCATAGTGGGAGCTGACATCATAAACACTAATATACCAGAAACTATAGAACCTATTCATCCTGTAACACTACCACCACCTCGTCGCAGTGGGAGAAGCATCAGAGCTCCTGACAGATACTATGAAGAAACCTTATTGGTTGATCTAGAAGGTCAGGAGGATGACCCACTGAGCTACGATGAGGTAGTGGGAGCTTCTGACGGCTTTGACTGGCAAGAAGCTATGGAGGCAGAAATTGCATCAATGTCCCATAACGTTGTCTGGACTCTTGTTACACCATCATCCAATATTAAACCTATTGGGTGTAAGTGGGTGTATAAAAAGAAGAGAGGATCTGATGGTACTATTGAGACTTATAAAGTTAGATTAGTTGCCAAGGGTTATACCCAGAGAGAAGGAATCGACTTTGACAAAACCTTCTCGCCGGTAGCTATGATAAAGTCTATTCGGATCCTCCTATCCATTGTAGCCCATTATAATTGGGAGATCTGGCAAATGGATGTCAAGACAGCATTCCTCAATGGGAATTTGGAAGAAGATATTTATATAATGCAGCCACCAGGTTTTATGTCAGAGGGTCAGGAACATCTAGTTTGCAAGTTGCAGAAGTCCATTTATGGACTAAAGCAAGCATCTAGAAGTTGGAACATTCGTTTTGATCAGGCAATCCAGTCATATGGATTTACTCAAAACAAGGATGAACCATGTGTATACAAGAGGAGTGATAAGACTACAGTGGTATATTTTATACTTTACATAGACGATATTCTGCTCATTGGGAATGATGTTGGAACATTATCAACGGTAAAGGTCTGGTTGTCAACACAGTTTGATATGAAAGACCTAGGTGAAGCGAGTTATGTTTTGGGGATCAAGGTAACACGAGATCGCCAGAACAAGATTCTCTCGCTGTCACAGGCCGTGTATATAGATAAGGTTATGGCCAGTTTGACATGCAAAACTCCAAGAAGGGTTTTGTGTCATTTAAACATGGCATAAAACTGTCTAAGGATCAATGTCCTAAGACACCTGAGGAGAGAGCAGATATGCAAAAGATACCTTATGCTTCGGCATTAGGTAGTCTAATGTATGCTATGCATTGTACAAGGCCAGATATCTGTTTCGCAGTAGGCATGATGGGTCGGTTTCAGTCGAATCCGGGTCCAGATCACTGGACAGCTATGAAGTGCATACTCAAATACCTTCGTAGAACAAGGGACTATGAGTTGTTTTACACTGCACAAGAACTGACACCGATTGGATACACAGATTCTGACTTTATGTCAGATTTGGAATCTAGAAAATCGACATCAGGTTTTATGTTTATATTAGGAGTAGCAGCGGTTAGTTGGCAGAGTGTGAAGCAGAAATGCATCGCGAACTCTACCATAGAGGCTGAGTACGTTGCAGCGAGCGAGGCAGCCAAAGAGGCGGTATGGCTCAAGAAATTTCTTATGGATTTGGCGTACGTACCAGAGGCCCAGTTACCTATTGTGCTTTACTGCGACAATAGTGGGGCGGTAGCACAAGCAAAGGAGCCAAGACATCACCAGAAGGGGAAGCACATCAAGCGCAAATTCCATTTGATTCGGCAGTTTCAAAAGCAAGGGCGAGTAGCGGTGACACAGATTGCATCTACAGATAATATTGCTGATCCTTTCACCAAGGCAATACCTATCAAGGCATTCGAGCGACATGTGGACGCGATGGGAGTCAAAACCATTTTGCTTCGCTAGACCAAGTGGGAGATTGTTAGGATTGATGTGTTCTAAGCTTGTAAAACTTTATGTTCTGGTCTAATAAAGATTGATAATTATTATTATATGAGATGCATATAGGTACGTAACATAGTTACGTGTTCTTTTAAAGAACAGAGAGCCATGGTTATATGGTAGTCCACTGAGTTGAATACTGAGTGGATTGGTCCCATATAATCTAAATCAGTTCGCAACTATGATCAGGTTGGTCGCCTCATCATGATAAGCTGTTGACGATGACAATTCATGGGTAGTCTTCACCATGGTCATCATCAGGCACAGTATCTGTGGCTGAACAGAACTAACACGGTGTACAGATCAGTGAGCAGACACTGGTACACTAAGCCATGTTTCTGCTTAGGATAAAACGGTCCTAAACCTTGAGGAACCACGTCTGATAGACTAACCAGTTGCGTGGTGCTTTGGCGCACCAATGTGTGAGGATCCGTATGTAGTGATCCAAAACCACGGTGTACTGGGTTACCCGACTGGCGTTGCATTAGCGTGTCACTCCTGTAGGCCATCCACACCTCTGACGGGAGGTACGTTCCTTGGTGTGACTTACACTGTACCAAACCCAGGCCTGGTGATCATCAGTTTGACTGTTGACCGAGTTTGATTACTCGACGGGGTAATCAGAGGTACGATGTATAGGTCAACCTGGAAGGAACCAAGTCATATGATCATTCGAGTCTGACGGTAGTCTCCACCGCTCGAAGTGAATCATGGCATCAAGTAGAGGGACAACGTATTTACCACTACTAAGCACAGAGCAGGGGTATGATGGAGAACATAGTAAGTCCGGGTGAATTGGAGTGCAGCATGCGTCACACTCTGGGTGGCTACGCAGGTTAACTCAAGCTCAGAGGATCGATGGTACACTCGGGTAGTGTGTCGATCGAGCTTGAGTTGGAAGCCATGAACCCTGGTCCCGGATGGTTCTGTTAGGTTTGATATGGTCTACAGCTCGTAAAACCCTAGGTTTTGTTGTATATAGTTGATAGTTTATTTAGGATTGTATAAAGGTACGTATTATTATACGTGTTCTATTTACAGAACTTAAGGAGCCATGGCTATATAGTAGTCCATCTGAGTAGGAGACTCAGTGGATCGGTCCTATGAGCCTAAATCGCTCACAGCTCTGATTTGGGTTGGTCGCCCTATCCGGATAAGCTGTTGGAATGACAGAGCATGAGAATCTCCATAATGGTCATTACCAGGCACAGTGTCTGTGGCCGAACAGAACCAACACGGTGCACAGATCGGTGAGCAGACACCGGTGCATATAGCCGTGTTTCTGCTTAGGGTAATCGGTCCTAAACCCTGAAGAACCGTGACCGATGGACTAACCAGTTGCGTGTAACTTTGGTTCACCAATGTGTGAGGGATCTAACCATGACCCAATACCACGGTGCGCTGGGTTACCGGGCTGGCGTTGCACCGGCATGCCACTCTTGTAGGCCATCCACATCCTTACCGGGAGGTGCGTTCCTTGGTATGACATACACTGCACTAAACCCAGGCCTGGTGGTCAGTAGTTGAGCTATTGACGGGATCCGGTTGCTTGGCCAAAGCGATCGGAGGTGCGATGTGATAGTCAACCTGGAAGGAACCTAGTCATATGGTCACTCGAGTCTGACGGTGCTCTCCACCGCTCGAGTTGACTCATGGCACCAAGTGGAGGGACATCGTATTACCAATACTAAGCGAAGAGCAAGGATATGCGAGAGAGCTTAATAAGTCTGGGAGAATTGGAGTGCAGCCTGCGTCGCACTCTGGGTGGCCACGCAGGTTAACCGGGACCCAGAGGATTGACAGGGACACTTGGATAGTGTGTCGATCGGGTTCGGTTGGAAGCCATGAATCCTAGTCCCTGAAGGTTCCACCCTATCCACGATCGTTACGGATCATTACTTTCTCCTTGTCTCACAGCATATTATGAGTTGAAGAAATAATGCATAATCATCTTGTGTTCTGTGAGTGCATCGCACTAGAGCATGGTGGTTGCACAGGACTAAGTGTGTTCACTAGGGGGCAACCCCAGAGTAGTGTAGAGACATACAATGTTGCCATTATACCATGAGAAGTCCATTCCGTGTGTGCGTGTTGCACTAGAACGCAGAATGCGAATTTAGTAATTTTTACTATGGGGCACCCCACCTTTTACTAAGGGCACCCTAGTAAATAGTAAAAATACTATTCATCATCCCATGGTGTATTGACTTGTTGCTGATGCCGATGAGGTGCCCTAAGTGTTAGGGTGCATTATCGTGCAAGTAGATGGGCCATACATAGTCCCGTATGAGGTGAACGACCACTAGATGCATGGGGGTATTTTGGTCATTTCAAAATATCCCGTATGCCCTAATGGCCACTATCCTCACTAGGGCTAGCTTGCATGGCCATCAAACTTATAATTAAGGGATTAATTCAGATTTGAAAGAATTTGAATCATCTCCTTAATTGCAATAATTTTAATATGACAACTAGTAATAAAGAGGGGCATTGAATTTGAGAATAATGAGATGGAGAGAGAGAGAGGAACGGTTTCAAATGGCAAGGAAGAGTGAGGGGCACGAATTTCAAATCTGAAATGGTGCTTCCTTCTTAGATTTCCGATGAAGAATCATCCCCCCTTCTCTTATTGTTCGGATTTTTGCCATCTCTCTCTCTCGGGTTTATCTCTCTCTTATTCCTTCATCTTCTTCTCCAAGTGTGTGTGTGAGAATGATGGAGATTGTTTGCACTCTGAGGCACTCAGAGATTAGAGTGCAAGGATCCGGGGCGATATGTGAGATCGGGTGAATCCAATGAGATTCATTTCTCTCTTGCGTGAGGATCCTGCTAGTGATTGCTGCCCAGATTTTACGGGCAGATCTACACTGTTTTGATCACTGCAAGAGCTATAGAATTCCAAATGACTTCAAACTGGTTAAAAATACTTGACGTTGAAGTCTTCTTTTCGGCAAATCAAGTTTCGCTCCGTTCCGATGTCAGGATATAAAGTTACGGCCTTTGCACTAAAGTGTGTTCGTGCAGATCCGAATTTGTCTTCATCAACATTGAAGCAATTCTTCGCGGTGTTAAATCCCGCACGAAGGTATAACCTACTAACCCCTAGATCTATCATAATGCATACATATGAGTGTTGGGATTGATGTGTTCTAAGCTTGTAAAACTTTATGTTTTGGTCTAATAAAGATTGATAGTTATTATTATATGAGATGTATATAGGTGCGTAACATAGTTACGTGTTCTTTTAAGAACAGAGAGCCATGGTTATATGGTAGTCCACTGAGTTGAAGACTGAGTGGATTGGTCCCATATAATCTAAATAAGTTCGCAGCTATGATCAGGTTGGTCGCCTCATCATGATAAGCTGTTGGCGATGACAGTTCATGGGATGTCTTCACCATGGTCATCACCAGACACAGTGTCTGTGGCTGAACGGAACTAACACGGTGTACAGATCAGTGAGCAGACACTGGTACACTAAGCCGTGTTTCTACTTAGGGTAAAACGGTCCTAAACCCTGATGAACCACGTCTGATGGACTAACTAGTTGCGTGGTGCTTTGGCGCACCAATGTGTGAGGATCCATATGCAGTGATCCAAAACCACGGTGTACTGGGTTACCCGGCTGGCGTTGCATTAGCGTGTCACTCTTGCAGGCCATCCACACCCCTGATGGGAGGTGCGTTCCTTGGTGTGACTTACACTGTACCAAACCCAGGCCTGGTGGTCATCAGTTTGACTGTTGACCGGGTTTGATTACTCGACGGGGTAATCAGAGGTACGATGTATAGGTCAACCAGGAAGGAACCAAGTCATATAATCATTCGAGTCTGACGGTAGTCTTCACCGCTCGAAGTGAATCATGGCATCAAGTGGAGGGACAGCGGGTTTACCACTATTAAGCGGAGAGCAGGGGTATGATGGAGAACATAGTAAGTCTGGGTGAATTGGAGTGCAGCCTGCGTCGCACTCTGGGTGGCTACGCAGGTTAACTCGAGCTCAGAGAATCGATGGTACACTCGGGTAGTGTGTCGATCAAGCTTGAGTTGGAAGCCATGAACCCCGGTCCCTGATGGTTCCACCTTATCAACATTATGTACGGTTCTTGAACCGTCTCTTCGGAACACCATAAGTATAAGGAAGAAATAAGTATACGCTCCGTGTGTGCTTGGCACTAGAGCACGGTAGATGCGTAACTACATACGAGTACTAAGGGTTGAGCCCGAGACTAGTGCAGAGTCGCATGTAGTAATCCCTAGCCATAAGTGAACTTTGCTGCATAGGTGCGATGCACCGGGGTATGTTGCGAGTTGACTAGTTGACTTTGCTAGAGGCACCCTTCGGTGGCCTCAGTTAATAGTAGGTAACTAGTAAAGATCACTTAAGAAGTGGCCGCTAGGTATCGCACGCTAGAAATGGTCAAAATGAGGCGTCAGGGCGTTTTGGTAAAAACCTCACTCTGCCGGACCTCACTGTTGGCCGACCCTAGTAGTGAGGCACCTTGCTAGGGCCGGCCCTATGATGTAGGGATAAGAATCCCTCATCAATAGGGCCGGCCATATAGATAGGGATAGGGCGATAAAACGGTTAAGATCGAGCCCTAAAAAGTGGGAAAACGGATAAATACAGCGAGAGATAAAAAGGAGATAATGGAGAGATATCTGTGGGAGGTCTTTATCCCCTTGGATCCTTATCCAAGGGAGTTGGCCGGCCTTATAAAAGGGCCTATGGGGCGCTGGCCCTATGTCCCAGAAAAACCGAACCCCCCCTCCCCTCATCTCTCTAGTTCTCTCCCGTTTTATCTCCCGTTTCCCGCTTGCTACTTCGTCTTCCTCGCGTGGAGTTCTGAAGAAGGAGAAGGGTCGTTCTTCGGAGGCACTCAGAGATCCGAGAGCGACGTTCCGTGCATCGTGTGAGATCGGGTGAACAAGAAGGCAACATCTCCATTCGTACCATCGGCATCTTCGCGAACGATCTTCCGTCTCCATCGACAAAGAAGACAATTCTCCGCGGTTAAAAGATCCGTACGAAAGGTATGTGTAATCTAACATGTAGATCTAGCGAGCATTATGATTTGCATGCATGCTAGTTAATCATTACGCTAGATTGCCGTTAGGGGTTTTCGATTCTCGTGCATACACATGCACACATATGCCTATGAAAAATTAAATAGTGTAACGTGCACCATGAACGGTCTTTCGACCGACAAATCGCTTCCGCTGCGAGCCTCTGACCCGGATTAACTTCCAACAATTGGTATCAGAGCCGCATTAGTGGTGTGTGTTTCACGTTTTTTTCATGAAACCAACATGTGTGCGCATGATGAATGCGTGAGATCATCGGGGTTCTTACGCTTAGATCATGCATATGTATAGATTGTGCTTGTTCTATTAATCATTCTTGCAGGGCGCCGCTATAAAAAATCTAGATCTATGCTTTGTGCTTGCTACCGGGGGTCGAACCCCGAGTTAGCAATTGTCTGGATTTGCTTCCTGTGTGTGGATATGTAATTGAGCCGTAGATTGAGCGAGTGATGGGGTTGACCATCCTCGGTTTCCCATGGCCTTTTCCTAGGTGTGTTTTCTTTTCTTTCTAGGAAATTGTGTACGAGTGAGCACTTGCTCGAAGCGTACTAGACTTTTTCGGTTACAGATCGAGAAGAAAATTGTGCCAAAGAAATCCACCATCGGGAGCGGAAGCGGAACCCTGGAGGATGAAGACGATCCGGCAAAGTGTTCGCAAGCGCGACAAAGGAGCCGGACCGAGGAACCTTGCGAAGAGAACTAGAGGCCTGCGCTGTGCTAATTAGGTTCAGGGGTCGGACCCTGAACTTAATTCAGTTTTAATTGTTGCTTTCTTTAATTAGTTCTTTATGCTTCATATCGAACCCCGATGAGATAATATGATTATCTGTTTTCAGAGGGATGCCTTTCCCCTCCGGTCCAAGCGACTGTTTGAGGATAGGATCCCGCTAGATGACGCCTATTATTTAGTTGATTTTTGATGTTAGTGGGATCCCATCACATATGGTTATGCCACCATTAGGTTAGCACCCGACTAGTCGGGTGTGCCTATTTTGCCAGCATCGAAATCAAAGATGAGATGGAGATCCATTGAACATCAATTGTCAAATTTATAAGCGAGGCGCCATGACTAGTGGGAGTCCTTTCCAGTGAGTCTGACTCTAAGATTAGCTCCAGAGCATTAGCGTGATAACCAATTTTGCAAAGCATCGATATTCTTGGAATATGTAATGTGACCCTTGAATGGAGAAATCCACTTGAGGCAGGGACTATGATATTCCGAGAGTGATTAATGCTATGCGAAGGGCTTGAACGCTAGTGGGAGCATGGTGTGACCAGGGTATAGTATATAGGAGGTCGCTACCTTTGCATTTGCATAAATTCATACTCGCAAAATAACCCTCATATATTTATAAGGGATGTAATAGAGGACTTTTAGAGATCCTTTGGCCTCCACGGCTAATCACTTCGTACTCGGGTGGAAGGGCATAACTCAACAACCCCCTCGGGTGAGAGTTGTGATTTTCTATGCCAAGCTACTTAGTGATCTCCTTCGGGATATGGCGGTTACGGTGCCAAGTGTTCAGGCTTTACTCACCCTCGTGGGGGCCGTTAGAATTCCCGTGCCGTAATTGCCTAAGCTCGTGGGTAAGCATCCTAAGTACGCGTGAGGTATTCGTTGCGAAGACAACGGTGATCACGTGGTACTGGCCAAAAGATAACCATGGTCCATCAAAGCCCGTAGTTGGCAGATTTGGATAGGGTCAAGGGAAAGACCCGTGTAAGCGGAAGACCTGCACACTGCCCCCTCGGACAGGTGTAGCCTACTCCGAGATCTTACATACATGGTTAATTAATCCATAGAGATGGCTTCGCTTGAGGGTAGCGTTGATATATGGATATAATTAGCTTGTTTTAAAAATCCATAAAAATAAGTTTTCATGCATCTCATATATTCAGTCTTTTATTTTCAGATGACCAAGTTAGACCCCCTGTCCGCTATCCTAAATGACCACAAACTTACCGGTCCCAACTATGAGGACTGGAAGCGCAACCTGTACCTAGTCTTAAGGATAGGTAAACACATGTCAGCCCTGAATGACCCTGAGCCAGATTTGCCAGGACCCAATGCCACAGAGGCACAGTTAAAGGCTTTCACTGACTGGAAGGAATCTAATGAAATATGTAAATGCTATATTATAGAATCCTTGCAAACAACTCTGCAGAAGCAAGTCGAGGAGATGCCCGATGCTTCTGACATGATATTGTATCTGAAGGAGATGTTTGAAGGTCACAATCGCGTTACGCGATACCTTACCATCAAGAAACTCGTCGGCACTAAGATGTCTAATGGGACGCTGGTTCGGGAACACATGATGAAAATGTTTGGGTTCCAGAACGAACTAGCTACCATGGACATTGTGCTAGAAGGCGAGGTGATGACAGACATCTTCCTCTCGTCACTGTCTGGAGCCTTTGAAGGCTTTGTCACCAACTTTAATTTAAACAAGTTGGCTATGACAAATGCAGAGCTTCTGGGAGCTCTCCAGGCAGCCGAGGATGGCTTCAAGCAGAAGGGCGAAGCACTTCACGTGCAACGCAGATCCTTCAAGAAGCCTGGTAAACCTCAAGGCAAGAGACATAAGAAGAAACCTAAGTCAGCGCCTGTGCAGGACTCTGCTGGGGCCTCTGGGTCTGGAGAATCAAAGAAACCGGGCACGAAGTGCTTCCGGTGTGGCCAAAAGGGTCATTGGAAGAAGGACTGCAAGAAGCCTCAGAATGCTGGTGAAGGTAATCTACAACTCTTAGTTGTTGAATCATTTCTTTCAAGTAATAGTTCTTTTGCTAGTTGGATTGTGGATTCAGGATCCACTAACCATGCTTGTAACTCTCTTCAGGGGTTTCGGGAAAGCAGAAGGTTGCTTGATGGAGGTGACCTTGAGCATGGGAACTGAGGCCGTGGCTGCTACTGAAGCTATAGGAGATGTTACTCTTATTTTTTTGAATAATAAGACTTTGACTCTTAGAGATGTCTTTTATGTACCGTCCTTGAGACGTAACTTAATTTCTGTTTCTTCTTTAGTTAATGAAGGTTATTCAGTTTATTTTGATACTTCTGGTGTGTCTTTTAAACTGAATGGAACTTTTATAATAAGAGGAATGGTTCAGAATCATCTCTATATTGTCAGTCCTAAATTTGAAAATGATAACATAATAACTTCAGCATTTAATGTTAATTCATCTAAGCGTAAGAAACCTTCGGAGAATTTAACCCAATTGTGGCACTTACGGCTTGGGCATATTGTCTTAGATAGGATCCATAGGTTGGTAAAGGCCGGGCTTCTGGAAACAGATCCTACGGAGATCCTTCCCACTTGTGAATCCTGCCTGGAAGGCAAGATGACCAAGAGGGCCTTCAAAAGCCAAGGAGTGAGAGCTACTGAGGTATTGTAGTTAATACATTCAGATATATGTGGACCCATGAGCGTCAAGGCGATAGGAGGCCATGAGTACTTCATCACTTTTACTGATGATTACTCAAGATATGATTACATTTACCTTATGCATCGGAAGTCGGAATCCTTTGACATGTTCAAAGAGTTCAGGGCTGAAGTAGAAAAGCAGACAGGTAAATGTATAAAAACCCTTCGATCTGATCGAGGAGGTGAATACCTATCTGACGAGTTCCTTGGGTATTTGGTGGAGCATGGGATAACATCCCAGTTAACTGCTCCAGGTACCCCACAACAGAATGGAGTCTTTGAGAAAAGGAATCGAACCTTGTTGGACATGGTTCGAAGCATGGTGAGTAATGCCTGTTTACCAACGACCTTTTGGGGATATGCCCTTCAGACAGCATCATATGTTCTGAACCACGTTCCATCTAAATCAGTGCCTCAGACCCCTAGAGAACTGTGGTCAAGGCAAAAGCCAACACTACAGCATTTTAGAATATGGGGATGTCCTGCACATGTGCGGATAGACAAGAGGGAAAAGATGGAGCCAAAGTCCAAAGCATGTCTGTTTGTAGGGTATCCCAAAGAGACTAAAGGTGGACTATTTTATGATCTTGAGGAAAAGAAGGTAATCGTTTCAACGAATGCCATTTTCCTAGAACATGATTATGTTATGGACCACAAGCCTGCTAGTAAGGTAGTTCTGGATAAGCTACTGGGTACTAGATCAAAGAGCGCATCCGAAAGCATAGTGGGAGCTGACGTTACAGATAATAATATACTAGATACTGTAGAACCTATTAATCCTGTAACACCACCACCACCTCGTCGCAGTGGGAGAAACATCAGAGCTCCTGACAGATACTATGGAGAAACCATATTGGTTGATCCAGAGGGTCAGGAGGATGACCCACTGAGCTACGATGAGGCAGTGGGAGCTTCTGACAGCTCTGACTGGCAAAAGGCTATGGAGGCAGAAATTGAATCAATGTCCCATAACGCAGTCTGGACTCTTGTTACACCATCATCCAATATTAAACCTATTGGGTGTAAGTGGGTGTATAAGAAGAAGAGAGGATCATATGGTACAATAGAGACTTATAAAGCTAGGTTAGTTGCCAAGGGTTATACCCAGAGAGAAGGGATCGACTTTGACGAAACCTTCTCGCCGGTAGCTATGATAAAGTCTATTCGGATCCTCCTATCCATTGCAGCCCTTTATAACTGGGAGATCTGGCAAATGGATGTCAAGACAGTATTCCTCAATGGAAATTTGGAAGAAGACATTTATATGATTCAGCCACCAGGCTTTGAGTCAGAGGGTCAGGAACATCTAGTTTGCAAGTTGCAGAAGTCCATTTATGGACTAAAGCAAGCATCTAGAAGTTGGAACATCCGTTTTGATCAGGCAATCCAGTCGTATGGATTTACTCAAAACGAGGATGAACCATGTGTATACAAGAGGACTGATAAGACCACAATAGTATATTTAATACTTTACGTAGACGATATTCTACTCATTGGAAATGATGTAGGAACATTGTCAACGGTAAAGGTCTGGTTGACAACACAGTTCGATATGAAAGACCTAGGTGAAGCGAGTTATGTTTTGTGGATCAAGGTAACACGTGATCGCCAGAACAGGATTCTCTCGCTATCACAGGCTGCGTATATAGATAAGGTTATGGCTAGATTTGACATGCAAAACTCTAAGAAGGGTTTTGTGCCATTTAGACATGGCGTAAAACTGTCTAAGGATCAATGTCCTAAGACACCTGAGGAGAGAGCAGAAATGCAGAAGATACCTTATGCTTCAGCATTAGGTAGTCTAATATATGCTATGCATTGTACAAGGCCTGATATCTGTTTCGCAGTAGGAATGATGGGTCGGTTTCAGTCGAATCCGGGTCTAGATCACTGGACAGTAGTGAAGTGTATACTCAAGTACCTTCATAGAACAAGGGACTATGAGTTGGTTTACACTGCACAAGAACTGACGCCGATTGGATACACAGATTCTGACTTTATGTCAGATTTGGAATCCAAAAAATCGACATCAGGTTTTGTGTTTATGTTAGGAGGAGCAGCGGTTAGTTGGCAGAGTGTAAAGCAGAAATGCATCGCAGACTCTACCACAGAGGCTGAGTACGTTGCAGCGTGCGAGGCAGCCAAAGAGGCGGTATGGCTCAAGAAATTCTTTACGGATTTGGGGTGCGTACCAGAGGCCCAGTTACCTATTATGCTTTACTGCGACAATAGTGGGGCGGTAGCACAAGCAAAGGAGCCAAGACATCACCAAAAGGGGAAGCACATCGAGCGCAAGTTCCACTTGATTCGGCAGTTTCAAAAGCAAGGGCGAGTAGCGGTGACACAGATTGCATCTACAGATAATTTTGCAGATCCTTTCACAAAGGCAATACCTACCAAGGCATTCGAGCGACATATGGAAGCGATGGGAGTCAAAACCGTTTTGCTTCGCTAGACCAAGTGGGAGATTGTTGGGATTGATGTGTTCTAAGCTTGTAAAACTTTATGTTTTGGTCTAATAAAGATTGATAGTTATTATTATATGAGATGCATATAGGTGCGTAATATAGTTACGTGTTCTTTTAAGAACAGAGAGCCATGGTTATATGGTAGTCCACTGAGTTGAAGACTGAGTGGATTGGTCCCATATAATCTAAATAAGTTCGCAGCTATGATCAGGTTGGTCGCCTCATCGTGATAAGCTGTTGGCGATGACAGTTCATGGGATGTCTTCACCATGGTCATCACCAGACACAGTGTCTGTGGCTGAACGGAACTAACACGGTGTACAGATCAGTGAGCAGACACTGGTACACTAAGCCGTGTTTCTGCTTAGGGTAAAACGGTCCTAAACCCTGAGGAACCACGTCTGATGGACTAACCAGTTTCGTGGTGCTTTGGCGCACCAATGTGTGAGGATCCATATACAGTGATCCAAAACCACGGTGTACTGGGTTACCCGGCTAGCGTTGCATTAGCGTGTCACTCCCGCTGGCCATCCACACCCTTGATGGGAGGTGCGTTCCTTGGTGTGACTTACACTGTACCAAACCCAGGCCTGGTGGTCATCAGTTTGACTGTTGACCGGGTTTGATTACTCGACGGGGTAATCAGAGGTACGATGTATAGGTCAACCTGGAAGGAACCAAGTCATATGATCATTCGAGTCTGACGGTAGTCTTCACCGCTCGAAGTGAATCATGGCATCAAGTGGAGGGACAGCGGGTTTACCACTATTAAGCGGAGAGCAGGGGTATGATGGAGAACATAGTAAGTCTGGGTGAATTGGAGTGCAGCCTGCGTCGCACTCTGGGTGGCTACGCAGGTTAACTCGAGCTCAGAGAATCAATGGTACACTCGGGTAGTGTGTCGATCGAGCTTGAGTTGGAAGCCATGAACCCCGGTCCCTGATGGTTCCACCTTATCAACATTATGTACGGTTCTTGAACCGTCTCCTCGGAACACCATAAGTATAAGGAAGAAAGAAGTATACGCTCCGTGTGTGCTTGGCACTAGAGCACGGTAGATGCGTAACTACATATGAGTACTAAGGGTTGAGCCCGAGACTAGTGCAGAGTCGCATGTAGTAATCCCTAGCCATAAGTGAACTTTGCTGCATAGGTGTGATGCACCGGGGTATGTTGCGAGTTGACTAGTTGACTTTGCTAGAGGCACCCTTCGATGGCCTCAGTTAATAGTAGGTAACTAGTAAAGATCACTTAAGAAGTGGCCGCTAGGTATCGCACGCTAGAAATGGTCAAAATGAGGCATCGGGGCGTTTTGGTAAAAACCTCACTCTGCCGGACCTCACTGTTGGCCGACCCTAGTAGTGAGGCACCTTGCTAGGGCCGGCCCTATGATGTAGGGATAAGAATCCCTCATCAATAGGGCCGGCCATATAGATAGGGATAGGGCGATAAAACGGTTAAGATCGAGCCCTAAAAAGTGGGAAAACGGATAAATACAGCGAGAGATAAAAAGGAGATAATGGAGAGATATCTGTGGGAGGTCTTTATCCCCTTGGATCCTTATCCAAGGGAGTTGGCCGGCCTTATAAAAGGGTCTATGGGGCGCTGGCCCTATGGCCCAGAAAAACCGAACCCCCCCTCCCCTCATCTCTCTAGTTCTCTCCCGTTTTATCTCCAATTTCCCGCTTGCTACTTCGTCTTCCTCGTGTGGAGTTCTGAAGAAGGAGAAGGGTCGTTCTTCGGAGGCACTCAGAGATCCGAGAGCGACGTTCTGTGCATCGTGTGAGATCGGGTGAACAAGAAGGCAACATCTCCATTCGTACCATCGGCATCTTCGCGAACGATCTTCCGTCTCCATCGACAAAGAAGATAATTCTCCGCGGTTAAAAGATCCGTACGAAAGGTATGTGTAATCTAACATGTAGATCTAGCGAGCATTATGATTTGCATGCATGCTAGTTAATCATTACGCTAGATTGCCGTTAGGGGTTTTCGATTCTCGTGCATACACATGCACACATATGCCTATGAAAAATTAAATAGTGTAACGTGCACCATGAACGGTCTTTCGACCGACAAATCACTTCCGCTGCGAGCCTCTGACCCGGATTAACTTCCAACAATTGGTATCAGAGCCGCATTAGTGGTGTGTGTTTCACGTTTTTTTCATGAAACCAACATGTGTGCGCATGATGAATGCGTGAGATCATCGGGGTTCTTACGCTTAGATCATGCATATGTATAGATTGTGCTTGTTCTATTAATCATTCTTGCAGGGCGCCGCTATAAAAAATCTAGATCTATGCTTTGTGCTTGCTACCGGGGGTCGGACCCCGAGTTAGCAATTGTCTGGATTTGCTTCCTGTGTGTGGATATGTAATTGAGCCGTAGATTGAGCGAGTGATGGGGTTGACCATCCTCGGTTTCCCATGGCCTTTTCCTAGGTGTGTTTTCTTTTCTTTCTAGGAAATTGTGTACGAGTGAGCACTTGCTCCAAGCGTACTAGACTTTTTCGGTTACAGATCGAGAAGAAAATTGTGCCAAAGAAATCCACCATCGGGAGCGGAAGCGGAACCCTGGAGGATGAAGACGATCCGGCAAAGTGTTCGCAAGCGCGACAAAGGAGCCGGACCGAGGAACCTTGCGAAGAGAGCTAGAGGCCTGCGCTGTGCTAATTAGGTTCAGGGGTCGGACCCTGAACTTAATTCAGTTTTAATTGTTGCTTTCTTTAATTAGTTCTTTATGCTTCATATCGAACCCCGATGAGATAATATGATTATCTGTTTTCAGAGGGATGCCTTTCCCCTCCGGTCCAAGCGACTGTTTGAGGATAGGATCCCGCTAGATGACGCCTATTATTTAGTTGATTTTTGATGTTAGTGGGATCCCATCACATATGGTTATGCCACCATTAGGTTAGCACCCGACTAGTCGGGTGTGCCTATTTTGCCAGCATCGAAATCAAAGATGAGATGGAGATCCATTGAACATCAATTGTCAAATTTATAAGCGAGGCGCCATGACTAGTGGGAGTCCTTTCCAGTGAGTCTGACTCTAAGATTAGCTCCAGAGCATTAGCGTGATAACCAATTTTGCAAAGCATCGATATTCTTGGAATATGTAATATGACCCTTGAATGGAGAAATCCACTTGAGGCAGGGACTATGATATTCCGAGAGTGATTAATGCTATGCGAAGGGCTTGAACGCTAGTGGGAGCATGGTGTGACCAGGGTATAGTATATAGGAGGTCGCTACCTTTGTATTTGCATAAATTCATACTCGCAAAATAACCCTCATATATTTATAAGGGATGTAATAGAGGACTTTTAGAGATCCTTTGGCCTCCACGGCTAATCACTTCGTACTCGGGTGGAAGGGCATAACTCAACAACCCCCTCGGGTGAGAGTTGTGATTTTCTATGCCAAGCTACTTAGTGATCTCCTTCGGGATATGGCGGTTACGGTGCCAAGTGTTCAGGCTTTACTCACCCTCGTGGGGGCCGTTAGAATTCCCGTGCCGTAATTGCCTAAGCTCGTGGGTAAGCATCCTAAGTACGCGTGAGGTATTCGTTGCGAAGACAACGGTGATCACGTGGTACTGGCCAAAAGATAACCATGGTCCATCAAAGCCCGTAGTTGGCAGATTTGGATAGGGTCAAGGGAAAGACCCGTGTAAGCGGAAGACCTGCACATTGCCCCCTCGGACAGGTGTAGCCTACTCCGAGATCTTACATACATGGTTAATTAATCCATAGAGATGGCTTCGCTTGAGGGTAGCGTTGATATATGGATATAATTAGCTTGTTTTAAAAATCCATAAAAATAAGTTTTCATGCATCTCATATATTCAGTCTTTTATTTTCAGATGACCAAGTTAGACCCCCTGTCCGCTATCCTAAATGACCACAAACTTACCGGTCCCAACTATGAGGACTGGAAGCGCAACCTGTACCTAGTCTTAAGGATAGGTAAACACATGTCAGCCCTGAATGACCCTGAGCCAGATTTGCCAGGACCCAATGCCACAGAGGCACAGTTAAAGGCTTTCACTGACTGGAAGGAATCTAATGAAATATGTAAATGCTATATTATAGCATCCTTGCAAACAACTCTGCAGAAGCAAGTCGAGGAGATGCTCGATGCTTCTGACATGATATTGTATCTGAAGGAGATGTTTGAAGGTCACAATCGCGTTACGCGATACCTTACCATCAAGAAACTCGTCGGCACTAAGATGTCTAATGGGACGCTGGTTCGGGAACACATGATGAAAATGTTTGGGTTCCAGAACGAACTAGCTACCATGGACATTGTGCTAGAAGGCGAGGTGATGACAGACATCTTCCTCTCGTCACTGTCTGGAGCCTTTGAAGGCTTTGTCACCAACTTTAATTTAAACAAGTTGGCTATGACAAATGCAGAGCTTCTGGGAGCTCTCCAGGCAGCCGAGGATGGCTTCAAGCAGAAGGGCGAAGCACTTCACGTGCAACGCAGATCCTTCAAGAAGCCTGGTAAACCTCAAGGCAAGAGACATAAGAAGAAACCTAAGTCAGCGCCTGTGCAGGACTCTGCTGGGGCCTCTGGGTTTGGAGAATCAAAGAAACCGGGCACGAAGTGCTTCCGGTGTGGCCAAAAGGGTCATTGGAAGAAGGACTGCAAGAAGCCTCAGAATGCTGGTGAAGGTAATCTACAACTCTTAGTTGTTGAATCATTTCTTTCCAGTAATAGTTCTTATGCTAGTTGGATTGTGGATTCAGGATCCACTAACCATGCTTGTAACTCTCTTCAGGGGTTTCGGGAAAGCAGAAGGTTGCTTGATGGAGGTGACCTTGAGCATGGGAACTGAGGCCGTGGCTGCTACTGAAGCTATAGGAGATGTTACTCTTATTTTTTTGAATAATAAGACTTTGACTCTTAGAGATGTCTTTTATGTACCGTCCTTGAGACGTAACTTAATTTCTATTTCTTCTTTAGTTAATGAAGGTTATTCAGTTTATTTTGATACTTCTGGTGTGTCTTTTAAACTGAATGGAACTTTTATAATAAGAGGAATGGTTCAGAATCATCTCTATATTGTCAGTCCTAAATTTGAAAATGATAACATAATAACTTCAGCATTTAATGTTAATTCATCTAAGCGTAAGAAACCTTCGGAGAATTTAACCCAATTGTGGCACTTACGGCTTGGGCATATTGTCTTAGATAGGATCCATAGGTTGGTAAAGGCCGGGCTTCTGGAAACAGATCCTACGGAGATCCTTCCCACTTGTGAATCCTGCCTGGAAGGCAAGATGACCAAGAGGGCCTTCAAAAGCCAAGGAGTGAGAGCTACTGAGGTATTGTAGTTAATACATTCAGATATATGTGGACCCATGAGCGTCAAGGCGATAGGAGGCCATGAGTACTTCATCACTTTTACTGATGATTACTCAAGATATGGTTACATTTACCTTATGCATCGGAAGTCGGAATCCTTTGACATGTTCAAAGAGTTCAGGGCTGAAGTAGAAAAGCAGACAGGTAAATGTATAAAAACCCTTCGATCTGATCGAGGAGGTGAATACCTATCTGACGAGTTCCTTGGGTATTTGGTGGAGCATGGGATAACATCCCAGTTAACTGCTCCAGGTACCCCACAACAGAATGGAGTCTCTGAGAAAAGGAATCGAACCTTGTTGGACATGGTTCGAAGCATGGTGAGTTATGCCTGTTTACCAACGACCTTTTGGGGATATGCCCTTCAGACAGCATCATATGTTCTGAACCACGTTCCATCTAAATCAGTACCTCAGACCCCTAGAGAACTGTGGTCAAGGCAAAAGCCAACACTACAGCATTTCAGAATATGGGGATGTCCTGCACATGTGCGGATAGACAAGAGGGAAAAGATGGAGCCAAAGTCCAAAGCATGTCTGTTTGTAGGGTATCCCAAAGAGACTAAAGGTGGACTATTTCTGACAGCTCTGACTGGCAAAAGGCTATGGAGGCAGAAATTGAATCAATGTCCCATAACGCAGTCTGGACTCTTGTTACACCATCATCCAATATTAAACCTATTGGGTGTAAGTGGGTGTATAAAAAGAAGAGAGGATCAGATGGTACAATAGAGACTTATAAAGCTAGGTTAGTTGCCAAGGGTTATACCCAGAGAGAAGGGATCGACTTTGACGAAACCTTCTCGCCGGTAGCTATGATAAAGTCTATTCGGATCCTCCTATCCATTGCAGCCCATTATAACTGGGAGATCTGGCAAATGGATGTCAAGACAGCATTCCTCAATGGAAATTTGGAAGAAGACATTTATATGATTCAGCCACCAGGCTTTGAGTCAGAGGGTCAGGAACATCTAGTTTGCAAGTTGCAGAAGTCCATTTATGGACTAAAGCAAGCATCTAGAAGTTGGAACATCCGTTTTGATCAGGCAATCCAGTCATATGGATTTACTCAAAACGAGGATGAACCATGTGTATACAAGAGGACTGATAAGACCACAATAGTATATTTAATACTTTACGTAGACGATATTCTACTCATTGGAAATGATGTAGGAACATTGTCAACGGTAAAGGTCTGGTTGACAACACAGTTCGATATGAAAGACCTAGGTGAAGCGAGTTATGTTTTGTGGATCAAGGTAACACGTGATCGCCAGAACAGGATTCTCTCGCTATCACAAGCTGCATATATAGATAAGGTTATGGCTAGATTTGACATGCAAAACTCCAAGAAGGGTTTTGTGCCATTTAGACATGGCGTAAAACTGTCTAAGGATCAATGTCCTAAGACACCTGAGGAGAGAGCAGAAATGCAGAAGATACCTTATGCTCCAGCATTAGGTAGTCTAATGTATGCTATGCATTGTACAAGGCCTGATATCTGTTTCGCAGTAGGAATGATGGGTCGGTTTCAGTCGAATCCGGGTCTAGATCACTGGACAGTAGTGAAGTGTATACTCAAGTACCTTCGTAGAACAAGGGACTATGAGTTGGTTTACACTGCACAAGAACTGACGCCGATTGGATACACAGATTCTGACTTTATGTCAGATTTGGAATCCAAAAAATCGACATCAGGTTTTGTGTTTATGTTAGGAGGAGCAGCGGTTAGTTGGCAGAGTGTAAAGCAGAAATGCATCGCAGACTCTACCACAGAGGCTGAGTACGTTGCAGCGTGCGAGGCAGCCAAAGAGGCGGTATGGCTCAAGAAATTCTTTACGGATTTGGGGTGCGTACCAGAGGCCCAGTTACCTATTATGCTTTACTGCGACAATAGTGGGGCGGTAGCACAAGCAAAGGAGCCAAGACATCACCAAAAGGGGAAGCACATCGAGCGCAAGTTCCACTTGATTCGGCAGTTTCAAAAGCAAGGGCGAGTAGCGGTGACACAGATTGCATCTACAGATAATTTTGCAGATCCTTTCACAAAGGCAATACCTACCAAGGCATTCGAGCGACATATGGAAGCGATGGGAGTCAAAACCGTTTTGCTTCGCTAGACCAAGTGGGAGATTGTTGGGATTGATGTGTTCTAAGCTTGTAAAACTTTATGTTTTGGTCTAATAAAGATTGATAGTTATTATTATATGAGATGCATATAGGTGCGTAACATAGTTACGTGTTCTTTTAAGAACAGAGAGCCATGGTTATATGGTAGTCCACTGAGTTGAAGACTGAGTGGATTGGTCCCATATAATCTAAATAAGTTCGCAGCTATGATCAGGTTGGTCGCCTCATCATGATAAGCTGTTGGCGATGACAGTTCATGGGATGTCTTCACCATGGTCATCACCATACACAGTGTCTGTGGCTGAACGGAACTAACACGGTGTACAGATCAGTGAGCAGACACTGGTACACTAAGCCGTGTTTCTGCTTAGGGTAAAACGGTCCTAAACTCTGAGGAACCACGTCTGATGGACTAACCAGTTTCGTGGTGCTTTGGCGCACCAATGTGTGAGGATCCATATACAGTGATCCAAAACCACGGTGTACTGGGTTACCCGGCTAGCGTTGCATTAGCGTGTCACTCCCGCAGGCCATCCACACCCCTGATGGGAGGTGCGTTCCTTGGTGTGACTTACACTGTACCAAACCCAGGCCTGGTGGTCATCAGTTTGACTGTTGACCGGGTTTGATTACTCGACGGGGTAATCAGAGGTACGATGTATAGGTCAACCTGGAAGGAACCAAGTCATATGATCATTCGAGTCTGACGGTAGTCTTCACCGCTCAAAGTGAATCATGGCATCAAGTGGAGGGACAGCGGGTTTACCACTATTAAGCGGAGAGCAGGGGTATGATAGAGAACATAGTAAGTCTGGGTGAATTGGAGTGCAGCCTGCGTCGCACTCTGGGTGGCTACGCAGGTTAACTCGAGCTCATAGAATCAATGGTACACTCAGGTAGTGTGTCGATCGAGCTTGAGTTGGAAGCCATGAACCCCGGTCCCTGATGGTTCCACCTTATCAACATTATGTACGGTTCTTGAACCGTCTCCTCGGAACACCATAAGTATAAGGAAGAAAGAAGTATACGCTCCGTGTGTGCTTGGCACTAGAGCACGGTAGATGCGTAACTACATATGAGTACTAAGGGTTGAGCCCGAGACTAGTGCAGAGTCGCATGTAGTAATCCCTAGCCATAAGTGAACTTTGCTGCATAGGTGTGATGCACCGGGGTATGTTGCGAGTTGACTAGTTGACTTTGCTAGAGGCACCCTTCGGTGGCCTCAGTTAATAGTAGGTAACTAGTAAAGATCACTTAAGAAGTGGCCGCTAGGTATCGCACGCTAGAAATGGTCAAAATGAGGCATCGGGGCGTTTTGGTAAAAACCTCACTCTGCCAGACCTCACTGTTGGCCGACCCAAGTAGTGAGGCACCTTGCTAGGGCCGGCCCTATGATGTAGGGATAAGAATCCCTCATCAATAGGGCCGGCCATATAGATAGGGATAGGGCGATAAAACGGTTAAGATCGAGCCCTAAAAAGTGGGAAAACGGATAAATACAGTGAGAGATAAAAAGGAGATAATGGAGAGATATCTGTGGGAGGTCTTTATCCCCTTGGATCCTTATCCAAGGGAGTTGGCCGGCCTTATAAAAGGGCCTATGATGCGCTGGCCCTATGGCCCAGAAAAACCGAACCCCCCCTCCCCTCATCTCTCTAGTTCTCTCCCGTTTTATCTCCAATTTCCCGCTTGCTACTTCGTCTTCCTCGTGTGGAGTTCTGAAGAAGGAGAAGGGTCGTTCTTCGGAGGCACTCAGAGATCCGAGAGCGACGTTCCGTGCATCGTGTGAGATCGGGTGAATAAGAAGGCAACATCTCCATTCGTACCATCGGCATCTTCGCGAACGATCTTCCGTCTCCATCGACAAAGAAGACAATTCTCCGCGGTTAAAAGATCCGTACGAAAGGTATGTGTAATCTAACATGTAGATCTAGCGAGCATTATGATTTGCATGCATGCTAGTTAATCATTACGCTAGATTGCCGTTAGGGGTTTTCGATTCTCGTGCATACACATGCACACATATGTAGATTAGTTCCTATGAAAAATTAAATAGTGTAACGTGCACCATGAACGGTCTTTCGACCGACAAATCGCTTCCGCTGCGAGCCTCTGACCCGGATTAACTTCCAACAATGAGATATGTTTATCATTTCGATAGATGACTATAGAGGTTCGATTCGTATTTGTTTTATCATTTGTGCATATGATTAATATGAATGAAAATTTTAAAATGCACCGCACACCGAAACGATCCTCGGGATCAACTCCATTTTCCGTTGCACCTCTGATATCATTCCAACAAATGGTATCAGAGCCACTTTGGTGTGCGATTCATGAGAAAATTTTTCATGGAACGAATCGTATGTGAATTTGATGAACGAATGCATCACCGGGGTTTGCGTAGATCATATATTCATATATGTCGCATGTTATGCATAGTGTGTTTTGCAGGGCACCGCTATAGTGTGATTGTTTGCTTTCGGGGGTCGGACCCCGAAATATAATTGCATGGTATTTTAATTGTTTCTGTGATGGATGAATGTAAGGCCTAATGGAACAAGCACGTGGAGGTTGACCATGGCTTGGTTTTTCCCGGCCCTTATTTCTATTCTTGTCTTTATTCTTCTACCTAAGAAAATGTGTACGAACGAGCAATTGCTCGGAGCGTACTAGTATTTTCAGTTACAGGTTGAAGTCTTGGAGGACAAGGATAGATCGGAGATTCATCACTGGAGGACCGAGCGCGGTGGCCCAAAGTAAGGAATATCTGGAAGATGCCATTGAAGAAATGTCAGAGCATTGTTAGTCAGGTTCAGGGGTCGGACCCTGAACTTGATATCAATGGATGTTTGTTTTTCTTTGGTTGGATATTTCTTTAAACCCCGGTGAAAGAATATAATCTGATACAGTATGTGTTAGATTGTGGGATGCCCTTTCCCCACTATTTGTGGGATGCCTATTCCCCACTTGGTCCATGCGACCATTAGGTTAGATCTCCATTTAATGACACCCGTAGTCTAATTGGTGTTTGATAGTAGTTGGATCCCATAACACTCGGTTATGCCACCATTAGGTAGAGGTCTGACAGAGGTTGTCGGATGTCCCTAATTGGTTTGACATCGAAACCAATAGTGATGTGGTGATCATCTACGACATCAGACATCAAGTTATATATGAGGAGTCATACTAATGGGAGACCTTTCCTTGTATATCTAGACCATAGGCTAGGCTCTAGAGCACAAAGGGTAATGATCATTTTATTTAGTATCGAAGGCTTAGAGAGTACGTAATGTGATTCTCAGGAGAAAGGTGACAACTGAGTATCCACGGGATAGGGACTATGGTCCTTTCCAAGTCTATCTATACTTTATAAGAGGTCTTAACTCTAGTGGGAGCATGGTATGACCAGGGTCTAGGTCTAGGTTGTCACAACCTAGGAACTAAAATACTTGCATTAAAATAACCCTCACCATAATTAAGGGATGTGTAAGAGGACTCAGTGTGAGTGCCACTGGCCTCCACAGCCAATTGCTAACTTTCTGGGTGATAGGGTATGGCTCAACACCCCCCTCGGGTGAGAGTTATGTTATGTTATGCCGGAGGCTTAGCAGTCTCCTTCGGGATATGGTGGTCACGATGCCAGGAGAGAAGGGCTTTTTCCGCCCTCGCGGGAGCCGCATGAACTCCCGTGTCGTGATTGCCTAGGCTCGTGGGTAAGCATCCGTAGCACCCGTGAGGCTACCCGTTGCGTCGTATGGAGATCACGGGGGGCTGGCCAAAAGGTACCATGGTCCATCATAGTCCGTTTATGGCAGATTTGGATAGGGTCGGAAAGATCCAATGTGAGCGGAGGACGATACACACTGCCCCCTCGGGCGGGTGTATCCGAATCCGAGATCTCGCATACATGGTAAATTACTCCGTGGAGATGTCTTCGTTTTGAGGGTAGCGTTGGCATATGGATGTAATTAGCTTGTTTTAAAAATATCCTTAAAATAAGTTTTAATATAATCTATATTCAACCATAGATCCTCTGTCCGCTATCCCATTAGAGAACTAGATAACGGGTACCGACTTCATAGATCGGTAGCACCATCATGACCTTATGTTTAGGGTTGGTAAACTACTATGGCTATAAATCTTAATGTCCCTAAACCAGACCCATCGGGTCCAGATGCCACTGTGGTACAGGCTAGGGCATATAACGACTAACGAGAGTCTGTAGAGATGTGCAAGTGCTATGTCATAGCATACTTGCGGACAACTCTTCAGAAGTAAGTCAGACATATGTCAGGTCCTCTGATGTAATATTCTGTTACAGCATCAGATGTCTGAGGGGCGCAATCAAATGACTCGCTATCTCACCATCAAGAAACTCATCAGCACTAAGATGTTTGATAGAATACTGGTTTGGAAACACATTCTTGGGTTCCAGAGCGAACAGGTTTTCTTTGACATAGTGCTCGATGTCGAGGTGATGGAGAACATCTGTCTTGCATCCTTATATGGAACCTTTGAAGGCTTTGTCAGAGACTTCAGCATTTACAAGCTGGAGATGGCAAATGCGGAACTTCTAGGAGCTATCCAGATCACTAAGGATAAGATCAAGATTAAAGGTAATTCCTTTAGTGCATAACTTAGGCTTTCTATGAAATGCCTAAAAGTATGAACTGATCAGAAACTAAAAACAATGCCTGTATAGAATCATGAGCGGACTCTTAAGTCTGGTGAAGCCTAGTACTAAAGTGTTTCCGATGTGGCAACACAAGGGGTATTGGAAGATTGAATATGGTATCAAGGTGCCAGGACAGGTAAACATCAACTCTTGGCAGAGTTGAATTGCTATCTAGTAACAGTTCTTCTGCTTCTTGAAATATAGACTTTATGTCTATAGAGATTCAAGGAAAGTAGAAGGTTACTTGTTGGTAAGGTAGTCCTAGCATAGATACTGATACCATAACAACTGTTGAAGCTGTTAATATGTTATCTTAGTTTTTTCGATAGAAGGATTTTGATCCTTAGAGATTTAGATATGTTTCCTTCGAGCTAAATAAAGGTTTTCAGTTCTAATCGATGGCTCACGTGCATCTTTTAAACTGAATAGGTACCTTCATTACTAAAGGAATAGCTCATAACAATCTCTTTGTATCAAAATCTAGTTCGAAAATATATTACATAATAGCTGTAGTATCTAATTCATATTCATCTTATTCCTTGGGATAACTTAATCCAATTGTGGCTCCTATGACTTAGATATATTGTCTCAAACATAATTCAAAAGTTAGGGAAGGCCGAGTTTCTACATACAGATTCTTCGAAGATCCTTCCGACCTGTGAGTCTTGTTTGGAAGGCAAAATGACTAAAAGGACCACTGCGGTATTGGAGTTAATCCATTCTGACGTATGTGGTTCCAAGAGCATCCAAATGGATAATATCCATTGGATGAGTTCCATAGGTACCTGATGGGGCATGGGATGATATCTCAGTTAATTGCTCCAGGGACACCATGCCAGAATGGAATATCCAAGAGAAGGAATCAGACCCTGTTGAACATGGTCTATATAATGATGAGTTTTGCCAAGTTTACTACCCACCTTCTATGGGTTAAACCTTGAGAAACAGTAGAGTATATCTTGAATAGTGTCTCATATAATCAATGCCTCATACCCCTGAAAAGCTGTGGTCTGAGCGAAAGCCTATACTACGGCATTTTAGTATATGGGGATGTCCTGCATATGTGCAGAAGGACAAGAGGGATAAGATGGAGACTAAGTTCAAGGTGTATCTGTTTATAGGTTATCCTAGAAAAATATAAGGTGGACTATCCATGATCCTGAGGAATAGAAGGTGATCGTTTCTACGAATGCCATCTACCTAGAGCGGGATTCTATTATAGACCATATGTCCACTAGTAAGGTAGTTCTGGGTGAATTACTGGATACTAGTGGAGAGCGCATGATCGAAAACGTAGTGGTAATAGATGATGCAGACACTAATATACCAGAAACTGTAGAAATAATTTGCTCTGTACCATAACCATCTTGTCGCAGTGGGAGCACCATTAGAGCTCTTGAAAGATTTTGTGGATAAACTTTGTAAATTAGTCCATAAATTAAAGATGATAGCCCCTTGAGCTACGACGAAGAAGTGAAATTTTTTGTCAGAACTGTCTGACAGAAAGTCATGGAGACAAAGCTTGCATCAGTGTCCAGTGATACTCTTTTGTACCAGGGTTCATCAAAGCTTTATTAAAGCATATTTGGATTGGGTCAAAGTTAAAGACTCGTGTAAGCGGATCACTGTGCGCACCCTCCCTCGAGTGGGCGTATATTGAATCTAAGGCTTGCGCACCTGGCACCTTAGCCCATTGGGTAAAAGTTAGCATAAGAGAGGATATATGATGCAGTTTCCAGGCTTAGGAGTTAGCAGGTCAGGAATACCTGGCTTACAGAATTGCAAAGGTTCATTTATGGACTGAAGCAAGTATCCAGGAGAAGCAATATCTATCTTGATCAAGTATGATCTATTCATATAGATTTGATCAAAATAAGCCAAGTGTGCACAAGAGGAGTGATGGAACTATAGGGGTGTACTTAGTACTTTACATAGACGATATTCTACTGATTGAAAATGAAGTAGGAACGTTGCCTAAGTTAAATGTCTGGTTATTATCTTAATTCGACTGAAAGACCTTCGTGAGGCGAGTTATGTTCTGGAGATCATGGTAACTCGAGATCCTCAGAACAGGATTCTCACACTATCACAGGCTATCCATAGAGATATGGTTCTAGCCAGAATCAATATATAATACTCCAAAAGGGGTTTCTTGCTAAAGCTTGAAACTGTCGAATGATATAAATCATATGACACCTAAGGAGATGGCAGAAATACAGAAGGTGCCCTATGCTTATGCAAAGGGTAGTCTTATATATGCCATGATTGTATAAGATGCTAGTTATCTATTGCGCAGCAGGAATGGTGGGTCGATTTTAGTCGAATCCGGGTCCAGTTAACTGGACTGATGTGAAGAGTATACTCAATATCCTCGTCAAACAAGGACTACGAGTTAGTTTACACTTCACAAGACTTGACGCCGATTGGATGAACAAGATCTGATTTAGCATCAGATGTATAATCCAGATAATCGACTTCAAGTATAGTTTTCACCTTGGGATGAGAAGCAGTTAGTTAGCAGAGTGTGAAGCTATAATGCATTACGGGCTCTACTACAGAAGTCTAAGCACATTGTAGCGTGCGTGACATGAAAATAGGTGGTATGGCTCGGTAAGTTCATAGTAAACTTGGATAGCATACCAGAGGCTCAGTTTTTTGTTGTAACAATAAAAGAGCGGTAGCAAGAGCCTAGACACCACCATAAAGGGGAAACATATCAAATACAAATTCTACTTGATCTAGTAGTTTTAGCAGGAAAGACAAGTAGCGGTAACTGAGATACCATCTGCAGATAATGATGTTGATTCCTTTAGGGAATTCCTGCAAAGGCTTTTGGACAGCATGTAGAAGCTATAGAGCTTATGACCGTTTTTCCTCACTAGACCAAGTGGGAGATTGTTAGGTTTGATGTGGTTTATAGCTCGTAAAACCCTAGGTTTGGCTGTATATAGTTGATAGTTTATTTAGGATTGTATAAAGGTACGTGTTATTATACGTGTTCTGTTTACAGAACTTAAGGAGCCATGGCTATATAGTAGTCCATCTGAGTGGGAGACTCAGTGGATCGGTCCTATGAGCCTAAATCGTTCACAGCTCTGATTTGGGTTGGTCGCCCTATCAGGATAAGCTGTTGGAATGACAGAGCATGAGAATCTCCATAATGGTCATTACCAGGCACAGTGTCTGTGGCCGAACGGAACCAACACGGTGCACAGATCGGTGAGCAGACACTGGTGCATATAGCCGTATTTCTGCTTAGGGTAATATGTCCTAAACCCTGAAGAACCATGACCGATGGACTAACCAGTTGCATGTAACTTTGGTTCACCAACGTGTGAGGGATCAAACCATGACCCAATACCACGGTGCGCTGGGTTACCGGGCTGGCGTTGCATCGGCACGCCACTCTTGCAGGCCATCCATATCCTTATCGGGAGGTGCGTTCCTTGGTATGACATACACTGCACTAAACCCAAGCCTGGTGGTCAGCAGTTGAGCTATTGACGGGATCCGGTTGCTTGGCCAAAGCGATCGAAGGTGCGATGTGATAGTCAACCTGGAAGGAACCTAGTCATATGGTCACTCGAGTCTGACGGTGCTCTCCACCGCTCGAGTTGTCTCATGGCACCAAGTGGAGGAACATCGTATTACCAATACTAAGCGGAGAGCAGGGGTATACGAGAGAGCTTAATAAGTCTTGGAGAATTAGAGTGCAGCCTGCGTCGCACTCTGGGTGGCCACGCAGGTTAACCGGGACCCAGAGGATTGACAGGGACACTTGGATAGTGTGTCGATCGGGTTCAGTTGGAAGCCATGAATCCTAGTCCCTAAAGGTTCCACCCTATCCACGATCGTTACGGATCATTACTTTTTCCTTGTCTCACAGCATATTATGAGTTGAAGAAATAATGCCTAATCATCTTGTGTCCGTGAGTGCATCGCACTAGAGCATGGTGGTTGCACAGGACTAAGTGTGTTCACTAGGGGGCAACCCCAGAGTAGTGTAGAGACATACGATGTTGCCATTATACCATGAGAAGTCCATTCCATGTGTGCGTGTTACACTAGAACGCAGAATGCGAGTTTAGTAATTTTTACTATTGGGCATCCCACCTTTTACTAATGGCACCCTAGTAAATAGTAAAAATACTATTCATCATCCCATGGTGTATTGACTTGTTGCTGATGCCGATGAGGTGCCCTAAGTGTTAGGGTGCATTATCGTGCAAGTAGATGGGCCATACATAGTCCCGTATGAGGTGAACGGCCACTAGATGCATGGGGGCATTTTGGTCATTTCAAAATATCCCGCATGCCCTAATGGCCACCATCCTCACTAGGGCTAGCTTGCATGGCCATCAAACTTATAATTAAGGGATTAATTCAGATTTGAAAGAATTTGAATCATCTCCTTAATTGCAACAATTTTAATATGGCAACTAGTAATAAAGATGGGCATTGAATTTGAGAATAATGAGATGGAGAGAGAGAGAGGAACGGTTTCAAATGGCAAGGGAGAGTGAGGGGCACGAATTTCAGATCTGAAATGGTGCTTCCTTCTCATATTTCCGATGAAGAATCATCCCCCCTTCTCTTATGGTTCGGATTTTTGCCATCTCTCTCTCTCGGGTTTATCTCTCTCTTATTCCTTCATCTTCTTCTCCAAGTGTGTGTGTGAGAATGATGGAGATTGCTTGCACTCTGAGACACTCAGAGATTAGAGTACAAGGATCCGGGGCGATATGTGAGATCGGGTGAATCCAATAAGATTCATTTCTCTCTTGCGTGAGGATCCTGCTAGTGATTACTGCCCAGATTTTACAGGCAGATCTGCACTGTTTTGATCACTTCAGGAGCTATAGAAGTCCAAATGACTTCAAACTGGTTACAAATTCTTGGCGTTGAAGTCTTCTTTCCGGCAAATCAAGTTTCGCTTCGTTCTGATGTCGGGATAGAAAGTTACGGCCTTTGCACTAAAGTCTGTTCGTGCAGATCCGAATTTGTCTTCATCAACATTGAAGCAATAGTTCGCAGTGTTAAATCCCACATGAAGGTATAACCTACTAACCCCTAGATCTATCATAATGCATACATATGAGATATGTTAATCATTTCGATAGATGACTATAGGGGTTCGATTCATATTTGTTTTATCATTTGTGCATATGATTAATATGAATGAAAATTTTAAAATGCACCGCACACCGAAACGATCCTCGGGATCAACTCCATCTTCCGTTGCGCCTCCGATATCATTCCAACAGGTTCCACCTTATCAACATTATGTACGGTTCTTGAACTGTCTCCTTGGAACACCATAAGCATTATGAGGAAGAAAGAAGTATACGCTCTGTGTGTGCTTGGCACTAGAGCACGGTAGATGCATAACTACATGCGAGTACTAAGGGGTAAGCCCGAGACTAGTACAGAGGCGCAGGTAGTAATCCCTAGCCATAAGTGAACTTCGCTGCATAGGTGCGATGTACCGGGGTATGTTGCGAGTTGACTAGTTGACTTTGCTAGAGGCACCCTCCGGTGGCCTCAGTTAATAGTAAGGTAACTAGTAAAGATCACTTAAGTAGTGGCCGCTATGTCTCGCACACTAGAAATGGTCAAATTGAGGCGTCAGGGCATTTTGGTAAAACCTCACTCTGCCGGACCTCACTTATGGCCGACCCTAGCAGTGGGAGACCATGCTAGGGCTGGCCCTATGTCGTAGGGATGAGAATCCCTCATCAATAGGGTCGGCCATATAGATAGGGATAGGGCTTTGAATTGGTCAAAATAAGCCCTAAAAAGTGGAAAAACGGATAAATATAAGGAGAGATAAAAGGGTGATAATGGGGAGATAATTGTGGGAGGTTATTATCCCCTTGGATCCTTATCCAAGGGGGTAGGCCGGCCCTATATAAGGGACTTTATGGGGCCGGCCATATGGATGCAAAAACCGAACCCCCTCCCTGTCTTATCTCCCTAGTTCTCTCCCTAATCTCTCTCTACTTTCCCGCTTGCAACTTTGTCTTCCTCGTGTGGAGTTTCGTAGAAGGAGAAGGGTCGTTCTTCGGAGGCACTCAGAGATCCGAGAGCGACGTTCCGTGCATCGTGTGAGATCGGGTGAATAAGAAGGCATCGTCTCCATTCATACCATCGGTATCTTCGCGAATGATCTTCCGTCTCCATCGACAAAGAAGACAATTCTCCACGGTTAAAAGATCCGCACGAAGGTATGAACAATCTAACACGTAGATCTAGCGAGCATTATGATTTGCATGCATGCTAGATAATCATTACGCTCGATTGCCGTTAGGGTGTTCGATTCACGTGCATACACATGCACACATATGTAGATTAGTTTCAATGAAAGTTTAAATCGTGTAACGTGCACCATGAACGGTCTTTCGACTGCAAAATCGTTTCCGCTGCGAGCTTCTACCATGGAATTATTTCCGACAGAAGACTTGTTTTAAGTCAACATCCTCAATAGGAGGAGAGAATGAGGATAATGAGGCAGTGCCTAGGAGGGTGAGAGAGATCGAATTATTTATTGACAATCCTCATAAATTCCATCGGGATAAGTAATTTTATACCGACGAAAATTTTATAAATACGTTGGAACAGTTATTTATATAATAATTTTATTTATTTAATATTGATGACGGGCACGTAACTATCCGTCGGCAAAAACTTTTTTTACAAATAAAAATATTATTATCGTCGTAATTTTCTTTCCCGACGTCATTTACCAACAAAAAATTTATGCAAACGACAAAAATTTGTCCCATCGGAAAATATTTTTACCGACGGATAATTTGCGTCGGCAAAAACTAATTTTTTTGTAGTGAACTACAATTAAGAGTTTCATATATTTATTAGTTATCATTGTCAATAGTTTTCGTATATGATAAGTCTCGTCAAATGAGCAGGACATCAGTATATTTCAATAGGAACTTTGAGTGGAAGTTTTTATGACCATAAAAGGAGACATGCATCCCACACATGCACAATATTGTACGATTTATTGTAGCACCTAGTTTTGGCTCAATTTACCCTTTCAGTTTGAATAACATCCAGAATTTCCATTGCATACTTTACCACTATTCATTAAGTAACTTTATTGAATTTGAGCCTTATATGGAGCATACAATGTGCGAGTGTGATATTCTATATTTAAAATAGCAAGGATATTTATCAAATATCTGGTCCTTAAATAAGATTATTGTCTATTGTTTTGGAAATCTTGATGATTGTTTATCATCTTCATTATCTTTTAAGCCAACGAACCATCTTCACCATGGATGAGTGAGGATAGGGTTAGTCTTCAAGATATTTTTGATCAATGAGGGCATATGCCTAGTACACCTAGCCCCTTGTTTGATAACAAGGAAACGGGATGTGCGGGTCGCCCCATGTGTGAAATCTACCTTTTAGGTTGGGGATTTTTTAAAATAATATTTAAAAATAAAATATTTAAACAAATAGCGTTTGATCAAAAGTAATTACTATACTAGCAGTCTGACAGCCACATGGCATGTCAGCGCTGTAAAGCGAGTTGTGATGTTTTTTTTCTGTTTCAAGTAGAGCCCGATATTTGGAGTACATGAATTAAACCCAATACTATGGATACCGGGTTTACCCGAAATCCAATGAGAAAATGGCTAAGTATGGAAACGTTATATAAGGGGGCTTCGGTTAAACTCGGTGTCCAAAATACTGGGTTTAAACTCTGTAATCTAAATATCGGGTTCTACTTGAAACATATATATATATATATATATATATATATATATATATATATATATATATATATATATATATATATATATATATATATATATAAAGAGAGAGAGAGAGAGAGAGAGAGAGAGAGAGAGAGAGAGGAATGCTATAGTGAGTTGTGAGCTACGGGTGGAGAAAATGAGCTGCCCTCATTTTGATCCCCCTAGGAGTTTTGGAATTTGATGAAATTTGGTGAGGGTGTTATCTAGGGTAAGATGATCATCCTCACCTATTTTCATCAAATTCTAAAACTTCTAGGGTCATCAAATGGTATAAGCAAAATTAACGGTGACTACGGACGGTAGATAAAACTTCTACCATTTGATGACCCTAGAAGATTTAGAATTTAATGAAAATTGATGAGGATGATCATCTTACCCTAGACAACACCCTCACCAACTTTTATCAAATTCCAAAACTTCTAGGGGGGACAAGAGGGCAGCTCATTTTCTCCACCCGTAGCTCACAGCTCACCGTAACATTCCTCCCTCTCTCTCTCTCTCTCTCTCTCTCTATATATATATATATATATATATATATATATATATATATATATATATATATATATATATATATATATATATATATATATATATATATATATGAGGAATGGGATGCTGCCTATCAAAGCAGCGTTTTTTGCTGCTTTGATACATTGTTTGATCATCCTAGAAGTTTTGGAATTTGATGAAATTTGGTGAGGGTGTTGTCTAGGGTAAGATGATCATCCTCACAAATTTTCATCAAATTCAAAAACTTCTAAGAGGGTCAAATGGTCGAAGCAAAATCTGCAAAATCTGCAGTCACCGTTAAAATCTGCAGATTTTGCTTCGACCATTTGACCCTCTTAGAAGTTTTGAAATTTGATAAAAATTTGTGAGGATGATCATCTTACCCTAGACAACAGCCTCGCCAAATTTCATCAAATTCCAAAACTTCTAGGATGATCAAACAATGTATCAAAGCAGCAAAAAACGCTGCTTTGATAGGCAGCATCCCATTCCTCTATATATATATATATATATATATATATATATCGCAACTCGTTTTACGGCGCTGACATGCCATGTGGATGTCAGAGCGCTAAATTGATAAATACTTTTGATTAAATATTTATTTTTTAAAAAATCCCTTTACGTTGTTTGGTAACTTGAGAAATGAATGTGCAGACAGTCGCATCCACAAAAAAATACGAAAAATCGCATCCAGGTAAAAAGCTTTGGTGCATCTGCATGTTTCCAAGAAAATGTGCATCAATTGTCAGTGGTAGCTAACTTTTTCTCAATGCTCTTCATAACATAGAATAGAGGAAAACATCGACTACACTCTTCTTCGACCAATAGCAAAGCAAAGTTCTATTGTTCTGCATTTCCAATACCAGTATCCACGTTACCAAAATAAGGGGTATGAGCATGTTGTGCATGAAACCCTCCCAACTCTAACTATAATATACATGATAATGGACCAATACGGGCTTAGCTAGCTGGTGGTTGGTACCCTCTTATGGAGGAAGTCCTTAGTTCGAGTACCGGTATGGACTTTGGGTTGGAAATTTTGTTGGATTGTCAACCAGTGGATTAATGCAAAAGATCTACTATGTCACAGAATAAATAGCGTTACGATGGAAATAAACAAAAGGATAAGACAAGCACACATCACATACAAATATGGTGTGGTTCACCCGATTTAGGACTAATCCACAAATAGGGAGCATGAGATATCTTCTATTAATCACCAATCCGGACAAGCTTATAGAAATTAACAACTTCACGAAAAATAAGATGGTGAGGTGATCGAGCATGGAAACCGAGGCAGAGTGACACACTCTTACCCCCCCCCCTCCCCCCCCCCCCACCCCGATCGGTTGTTCTTCAAGCCCTCCGATCTATTAATACTCTGCAATCCCAAGCTAATATCCAAGACTCAAGAACGAGCACAGGACGTTTCTATCTAGAATAATCCCCACAATTCATGATACATATGAAGACTTGATGTGTCCTTATATAGCCCAAAATGAAACCCTAAACCCGCATCCCAAACATGCATAAGTTGTCCGGTTCGCCCGAGCACCCAAAACCCGGAGCCGCACTTGGCTCTCAAGTCAGTTTCACCCGGGCGCCAACCAATCCAGCATCTCCCTGAGGTTTCCTTCTAGATCTAGTTTTGCTCGGGCTCCTTGTGGGGAATCTTTCTGCCGCTTGATCATTCCAACAATCGATTAATTAAAGAGAATAGGGTGTAGAGTAAAGAAAAAAAAAATTATGCATGAGGTTTTTGGACAAGGTTCGGTCGTAACCTACGTCCCCTCGCAACCTTAAATCCACTATCTCTTAAAATACAGAGCTGCTCATTGGCATGATGAGGAGGGCATGTACAAGTAAAAGGAGAATAGAAAATCCAAGGGAGAAAAGAAGATCAGGGAAATGAGATGAGGTCGCATATCTGAATTGCCAAAATCCAAAGCTCTACACTCAAATTTGGCAAAATATCATTCTGTTGATGTCAAATGGGCTATTAATAGATAGTGATGTATTGTAACCACCAGGGCTGACATGCCGATGTGAGAGTGGTCCATGTGGTGGCCTATGATTGGTCCACGTGTTGACTTTCACAAGCAAGCTAATGGGCAAACGGGCCTCCAAGCATGCTTTGAGTTGTCCTCGTGGGCCTCCAACGAGTCGTGTGCTAGACTGCTTCGGCCTCCGGGCTGATCAGATGCCTTAGCCAAATTTTGTACCCACGGTACTCCAAACGGGCCTCAAGCTACCCTCTTAGGCCTCTAGGCGAGTCGTGTGCTGGGTTGCTTCTTGATGGGCTACGTGTTGCAGCCCTTGTGGGGGAGGATTATGGCCCTCGTATGGTCCCCCTCAAATAGTCGATTGAAGAGTAGAGCTTTAATGTGTGGTGCTCTAGAACAGGAGTTGCTCGAAGTTACAAGGCGGCAAGGCAGGAAGATAAGTGTATGGAAGCAGCGCCTGCATTGTAGAGTGCTGAGCTATCCACACTAACACTGTAGAGTAAAGAGAGAGAAAGAGAGAAGAAGAAGAGTTGACACAGGAGGTGGTGACGAAATTCGGCCGAAGTCTACGTCTTCATGCGATAAGATGCAACCTTTGAATCCATTACATCTGAAGAAGTAGAGCTACTTTCGACAGACCGAGGAGTGCTTATCTAAGTAGATAGAGGTTGGAATAGGCTTGGCTAAAGTCTGAATACCAGAAAGCTTTGGGAGCTCTCGAAAACAGAAAGTGGGATATATAATAATGAAATTCGATCTGAAATATTTATCGAGTTGCTATTTATAAAGGTTTGGGAATATCGGAGGTTTGGTAATTATCCGGGGGGATTTACCAGACCCTAAATAGTCTCCGTGGGCCCCAGGTAGGGCTGCGGGTTCCACTGTCGTCTCCGTGGGTCCCATGCAGGGCTGCGGGTCCTACCATCGTTTCCATGGTCCCCAGGCAACGCTGTGGGTCCCTCATTGTTGGGTGTTAGCTAGATTTTGCACCCACAGCCCTCCTGGCAAATCAGATGTCTTAGCCAAATTTTGCACCCATATGCTCGTCAAGGTTCACCTGAGTGCTCGTGTGTTTCCAATACTACAAACGAGTCACAATCCAACAATTATAATTAGGGTCAAAGCTAAACCTAAATGAGAGAGTGTGTGTGTGTATATTTTCTAATGATAATAAATTAATCAAAACAAGTCATCATTAGATAAAAATAAGAATTATTAATTTTATATGTATCTATTTTAATAATTCTCCTAATTTTGGTAGGATAGAACTTCAGTTCTATCAAAGAAAGAAAATAAGTATTCATTTTGCTCTTTGGAAAAAAAAAACATAAAGAACAAATTTGCCACTTCTATCTTTTTTTCACTTTGCATCTCTCACATATTGCTTTTCCACCGTGGTGGTACTACGCAAGTCGTGTTCCGCTGTGTGAGGGTTTTGAATCGCAACAATACTATTATAGTGAATAGACATAATTATCCAAACACCTGGTCTTGAATTAGATAAATCCGTTCATCGACTCCAGATGGTATTCCAGATTCTCAAGATTCAGTAACAGACGTATGATGTCAGGCATAACCGACAGATCACATGCCCGATCTCTGCGTCCCGATTCTTTTCCCAAAAAAAAGGGTAATGTGTTTTAGGTCCTTGCAGCGGATGTTGTGTTAGCTAAAGGATAGAGGAAGACAACATTTCCGTTTAGTGAAAATCCTTTATGTAACTAAATTATTTTAAGTATCCATTTTACCCCTAGGCTAAATGCAGGTGTACAAAGAAAGCACATAGAATCCAGATGTTAACACAAATCATTGTAACAATTGTTACTCTTTGTGTTGTAGATTGTTACTCTTCCTACAGTGAATTGATTGTAGCATTTTTTTAAAAAAATGGTTGTAAAAAAATGCTACATTGAAATAACTATAGCAAAGAGTAACAATCTACCCAAATTGTTACTCTTTGCGTTGCAGATTGTTACTTTTTGCAATAATGAAATCACTGTGGTATAAAAATTGTTAGGGTTGTATGCCCTCAAATAATGATTTATGTTTTCCTTTAGTCATTTATTAATGGATATGACATTATAATATGTTCATAAGATGAATGGTTTAGTTGGTAGTTCGCAAGTGATCGAAGTTGTGACTCATTTGTATGGATGAGATTCATACAAAGAGATATATGAGTCGCAAGTACTGAGCACTTGAAATTGATCATAACTTATAAAAAGAGTGGACACCTCATTAGGTAAATTGTAGCATCGTTGACTCCAACATGGATGATGAATCTCTAACCATTGGAATATATGATTACATGTCAAATATGCTAGTGTATAAGATGCATTGATCGATCGTGAGGAAACTCAGTGACACATTTGTATTGTCATGGTCGTATGGGTTCTCACAACTTATACAAGTCGATGTGCTCTCAACCCTGAGAGACTAGCGAATTTTGAGCTTTGGTCCAATTACTTTGACTTATCAATCAGTGGGTCCTAAAGACCAACAACTGGATATCTTGGATGACTGAGTTAGGGTTGTGAGAAACTTTAGATTGCAAGATAGAATCCATCATTCTGTAAAGGAGACCTTCATATATATCCTCATTAGTTGATCTCAAGATTGTTTATCGATAAAACTGCACAGTCATCATTTATGAAGAGTTCACTGATGAGAGAGGTGGTCAAATATGAAGATCATGTATAATGGAATAAAAGATATAGCACCAATTGGTTGGACAACTCACTTAAAGTGAACCAATGGTGACTACGGATATAATAAGATGGAGCGAAAATATCGTAATATGTAAGACTAGAGATTATCTTTTTGACCTGGAGTGCAATTATGACCATACAGTGGAATTAGTGATGATTAACTTAAGATACAAATATGGTTAAAGAGGTTAGTCGATATATTAATTCGTATTTAGATTGGAGCCGCGTTAGAAGACCCTAGGTGATCCCAACTACGATCCAAAGCGAGTCGAGACTTGTATGCAATCATGAGGTAACTATTAATTATATTTATATATATATATATATATATATATATTATGGGCTTTAATAATTATGAAGCAATGGATTAATTGACCGTGGAGGTGCCCGGGGGCACCCCGGACACGTGTCACCATCACAAAGAGAATGAGAATGGATCCAAAGAGAGAAGGGGAGCCATAGCCGATGGCTAGGATTCTTCACCCTCAATTGGAACGGATCCAAGGAGCAAGTGGAATCCCTAGTCGTCGCCTAGGGGCTTCCCCCTTGGCTTGGTCGTCTAACACAAAAAAGGCAAGGTGAAAAGGGGGCCGGTCAGATTAGATGGGTGAAAACCCTAGCCGTCCCCCCTTGTTTTGGCTGTGTGGTATAAAAGGAAAGAGAAGAAAGGGGGTGGTGATATGCAACCCATGCAAGCCCTAGCCACCCCCTTCATCTTCTCTTTCTCTCTCTCTCTTTCTCTCTTGTATATATAAAGGGATTGATCTCAGAGATTATTCCTTATCTAAGGAGACTCATGGATCTCCCTCGGGATTGCAAGGAAGGCCTCCTACCATGCTGATTCTCGAGCGACGCGAGGATTACGGAGTTAAAGATTGCAAGAAGGTTAATCGCCAACTCGCAGAAATTTTCACACAAAATCTGCAACAAACCAGCTACACCGTATGAATTATATCAGAATATTCATAACGCAGATTGACTTTGTTCCACTTCGAGGTTCTCCGGAACGAAGGCATCTACGTGCTTGTTAAATTTCATGATGTTCAGAGATCGGAGGAAAAAATTGACGACTATTTTTCTAAATGATCTACAATTGGCTGATCACCCTAAAGTATATATTGTTGTAGATCGTGTATCCTTAGCGTGAATTTTCTGTATTAACATTAATAAAGATGACTTTGGTTATTGCTTTAATTAGAATACTACTCTGGTATATGATAATACTCATATAATAAAAGGACCCTAGGAAACACAGTAGGCCACTGAGGCACATGGAGGATCCATGCTTGGGAGACTCAGTGGACCAGTTCTACGTAGACCTAGAACTAGTTCACAGCTTAGGTGATGCCGGTCGCTTCACCGAGAACAACCTGTTGGCAGGTAGAGGATGTGGTGAAGTCTCCACCATGGGAACGTGGGATTCCCATTCACCTGACCAAGCACCATGATCGTGTTGAACAGGAACCAAAACGGTGCACAGTTCAGTGATTCAGACACTGGTGCATAAACCGTCTTACTACTATAGATAATCTATCCTTAACCCTGAGGGACCATATTCACTGGGCCAACCAGTTGTGTGGGGCTTTGATGTGCCAACGTGTGCAGACCTTCCATAGTCCAATACCACGGTACGTTGGGTTACCCGGCTGGGGCTTGAGTGACATGTAATCCCTACAGGTTATCCGACGTCCAGTGTTGGATGGGTACGTTTTGATGAATCAATCTGTCCACATAGTTAACCCAGGCCTGGTGGTTACCAGTATGACTGACGATGTTCCGAATGCTAGGCATAGCACCGGACGGTGTGTGGTGTTATAGATGACAAGTCATCAAACCCTAGTCAGATGATCGATCGGGATCTGACGGTGCTCCCCACCGCCCGAGTCGTATCATGGCACCAGTAATAGGAGGGACTAAGGATTATCAGAATATAGTAGAGAACAGGGTTACGAGGGAGTAACATAAGTTTAGGATTACTAGAGTTCAACTCGCGTCGCACTCTGGGTGGCTACGCGGGTTAATCGGATTAGGGCTGATTAATGGAACTTTTGATGTGTCACCGGAATAGTTAATCAGGGATCCGGTTGGAGCTAGAGATCCCGAACCCTGAAGGTTCCACCCTGTCGGTGCATATAGGAATTGTTCCCCGACCTAGTTGGATACGTTGGATGCGAAGTAGCACGATGGAGCGCAAGCCCGGAGCCTAAGAACCTAATTCACATGTGTTACGGGCCGTAGGGGTATTTTGGTAAATACGTAAATATGGCTCAGAACACATTGAATATGGATCTTAGAATGAGCGGAATAATTCCAGGAGCTCACAGGCGCTGACGGAACTCGATTTCGAGTAGCGCACCTCACTCAGTCGCTCTTTTAGTTTTCCACTTTTCGTGAAGGGCGTTTTCGTCCAGGCTTCACGATGGACATTGGAAATCCCTAAAACTGATCCCCTTTCTAATCCTATTCTATCTAGGGCCGGCCCTAGCTTCCTTGAAGCCATGGGAGACTGGCTCTATAAGAAGAATAGGGAGAGGGAAGGCCGGCCCTATGGTCTCCCTCTTCTTCAAAAATCCGAACCCCCTCCAAGCCTCCTCCTTTGTGGTTTCGTCCAAGGAAAAGAGAGGAAGAAGAAGGGAGAAGAAAGAGGAAGGAAGGAGAAGGAAGAAAGGAGAAAGAGGAGGAGAAAATCTCGTGGCTCGCCATTGTCTTCGCAACGGATTCCTCCGTCGGCTCGTAATCCTTGCACTCAGAGATGGGATTTCGAGGATTCTTCAATTCGCAAAGGACAAGGTGCTATCCGACAGTTTCCCTTGCGATTCAAGTGCGGTTCTTCATCATTCCGTCATCTCCGGATCATAGATCCAAAAGGTATGATGATTCTAGACACCTAACTAGTGTGTGGGAAAATCTTCGTGCCGACCCGAAGACTCTCGCAGCACCAGTCAATTGGAGTCGAAGTTGATGTCGAAGATCGTTGATCGATCTGTTGCTGAAGTCTAAGCCTTTTGATATGCAAACAGAGGAATGCAATCAGAGAAATTGTGACACGAGATGTGATCTCGGAGTTCAGCCGAAGCCTACGTCTCCGTGCTATAGGGAGCAACCCGAATTCACTAACACTTCAGTTGAAGTGACCTCGACAGGCCGAGTGTCACTGAAAGCTCCCTGATCTCTTCGAAAGAGAAAAGAAGATCAAAGAGAGATGGTAGATCGGAAGTTAGAAAATCCCAAAGCTCTGGTTCTGAAAGTCAGATCTCAGAGTGGAAATCAGAATTTTCGGATCCTTTTACATTCGAAGGCACTGCTATTTATAGGATTCTCTGGTGGGAATTCTGGGTTAAATGGTGGTTTCTGCCGTCGTATCTGGGGATTCTCCAGGTAAAGCTAGCGGGCCCCGTTACCGTCTTCTGGGGGATTCCACAGGCTTGTGGGCCTTCCGGGCAGGGCCGGTGGGTCCCATGGTAGTCTTCGTGGGCCCACCAGGCAGGGCCGGTGGGTCCCGTGGTAGTCCTCGTGGGCCCACCAGGCAGGGCCGGTGGGTCCCGTGGTAGTCTTCGTGGGCCCACCAGGCAGAGCCGGTGGGTCCCGTGGTAGTTGGTAGACTTCTGCCAAAATTTCTTCCGGGCAGGGCCGGTGGGTCCCATGGTAGTCTTCGTGGGCCCACCAGGCAGGGCCGGTGGGTCCCGTGGTAGTCCTCGTGGGCCCACCAGGCAGGGCCGGTGGGTCCCGTGGTAGTCTTCGTGGGCCCACCAGGCAGAGCCGGTGGGTCCCGTGGTAGTTGGTAGACTTCTGCCAAAATTTGCACCCACAGTTACCCCCTCCAAGTTAGCTAGATTGCCTTCTGGCTGGCTTGGATTTGGTGCAAAAAACAGCAACTCCCTGTTTTGAAAAAAGGACACGAAGAAACTTGTCGTGTGTTAGCGTAAAAAAGGACTGACCGGTCAATTTTGATTGATCGGTCAAATTTTGACCGATCGGTCAAATTTGACCGATCGGTCAAATTTTCACCGATCGGTCAAAATTCAACCGGTCAAGGATCGAATGATCGGTCAAAAAACACGGCTTTTTGGCCGATCTAGTAGAAGTTTTGACCGATCAGAAAATTTTGATTGATCGGTCAAAATTTATCCGATCGGACAAATTTTGATTGATCGGTTAAATTTTGACCGATCGGTCAAAATTCAACCGGTCAAGGATCGAGTGATCGGCAAAAAACCTCGGTTTTTTGCCAGATCCAGTAGAAATTTGACCGATCAAATAATTTTCGCCGATCGGACATGTTTGTCCGATCGGTGAAAAATATCCGGTCATGGTTCGAGTGATCGGCAAAAAAACCTTGGTTTTCTGCCAGATCCAGTAGAAATTTGACCGATCATTTAATTTTCGCCGATCGGACATGTTTGTCCGATCGGTAAAAAATATCCGGTCAAGGTTCGAGTGATCGGCAAAAAAAAACCTTGGTTTTTTGCCAGATCCAGTAGAAATTTGACCGATCAAATAATTTTCGCCGATCGGACATGTTTGTCCGATCGATGAAAAAATATCCGGTCAAGGTTCGAGTGATCCGCAAAAAACCTTGGTTTTTTGCCAGATCCAGTAGAAATTTGACCGATCAAATAATTTTCGCCGATCGGACATGTTTGTCCGATCGGTAAAAAATATCCGGTCAAGGTTCGAGTGATCGGCAAAAAACCTTGGTTTTTTGCCAGATCCAGTAGAAATTTGACCGATCAAATAATTTTCGCCGATCGGACATGTTTGTCCGATCGGTGAAAAATATCCGGTCAAGGTTCGAGTGATCGGCAAAAAACCTTGGTTTTTTGCCAGATCTAGTAGAAATTTGACCGATCATTTAATTTTCGCCGATCGGACATGTTTGTCCGATCGGTGAAAATATCCGGTCAAGGTTCGAGTGATCGGCAAAAAACCTTGGTTTTTTGCCAGATCCAGTAGAAATTTGACCGATCATTTAATTTTCGCCGATCGGACATGTTTGTCCGATCGGTGAAAAATATCCGGTCAAGGTTCGAGTGATCGGCAAAAAACCTTGGTTTTTTGCCAGATCCAGTAGAAATTTGACCGATCATTTAATTTTCGCCGATCGGACATGTTTGTCCGATCGGTGAAAAATATCCGGTCAAGGTTCGAGTGATCGGCAAAAAACCTTGGTTTTTTGCCAGATCCTGTAGAAATTTGACCGATCATTTAATTTTCGCCGATCGGACATGTTTGTCCGATCGGTGAAAAATATCCGGTCAAGATTCGAGTGATCGGCAAAAAACCTTGGTTTTTTGCCAGATCCAGTAGAAATTTGACCGATCATTTAATTTTCGCCGATCGGACATGTTTGTCCGATCGGTGAAAAATATCCGGTCAAGGTTCGAGTGATCGGCAAAAAACCTTGGTTTTTTGCCAGATCCAGTAGAAATTTGACCGATCAAATAATTTTCGCCGATCGGACATGTTTGTCCGATCGATGAAAAAATATCCGGTCAAGGTTCGAGTGATCGGCAAAAAACCTTAGTTTTTTGCCAGATCCAGTAGAAATTTGACCGATCAAATAATTTTCGCCGATCGGACATGTTTGTCCGATCGGTGAAAAATATCCGGTCAAGGTTCGAGTGATCGGCAAAAAACCTTGGTTTTCTGCCAGATCCAGTAGAAATTTGACCGATCATTTAATTTTCGCCGATCGGACATGTTTGTCCGATCGGTAAAAAATATCCGGTCAAGGTTCGAGTGATCGGCAAAAAAAAACCTTGGTTTTTTGCCAGATCCAGTAGAAATTTGACCGATCAAATAATTTTCGCCGATCGGACATGTTTGTCCGATCGATGAAAAAATATCCGGTCAAGGTTCGAGTGATCGGCAAAAAACCTTGGTTTTTTGCCAGATCCAGTAGAAATTTGACCGATCAAATAATTTTCGCCGATCGGACATGTTTGTCCGATCGGTAAAAAATATCCGGTCAAGGTTCGAGTGATCGGCAAAAAACCTTGGTTTTTTGCCAGATCCAGTAGAAATTTGACCGATCAAATAATTTTCGCCGATCGGACATGTTTGTCCGATCGGTGAAAAATATCCGGTCAAGGTTCGAGTGATCGGCAAAAAACCTTGGTTTTTTGCCAGATCCAGTAGAAATTTGACCAATCATTTAATTTTCGCCGATCGGACATGTTTGTCCGATCGGTGAAAATATCCGGTCAAGGTTCGAGTGATCGGCAAAAAACCTTGGTTTTTTGCCAGATCCAGTAGAAATTTGACCGATCATTTAATTTTCGCCGATCGGACATGTTTGTCCGATCGGTGAAAAATATCCGGTCAAGGTTCGAGTGATCGGCAAAAAACCTTGGTTTTTTGCCAGATCCAGTAGAAATTTGACCGATCATTTAATTTTTGCCGATCGGACATGTTTGTCCGATCGGTGAAAAATATCCGGTCAAGGTTCGAGTGATCGGCAAAAAACCTTGGTTTTTTGCCAGATCCAGTAGAAATTTGGACTTGTCCAATTTTAAGTTTTGAACCTGCCCTTCAGAGAAGGTTCACTGCTTTGCTCTTCAATCTTTTGGCAGAGTTTCGAACATTGATGGAGCTTGATCCTTCCTGTTTTGAATCTTTGGTTGGCTTGAACGTTGCTTTGAATCGGCGGTCCGGTTTACCCAGACCGGTGGCTTGCTTGGACCGTTGGTTCATGTGGACCGGTAGGTCCGACGTTTCGCCTGGTCGCGACTGTTCGCCTGGTTTTGCGCTTGCTATGGATGGATGCCACGTGTACCTACAAAAACACGCGATTTGATATGGTGAAGACACGTGTCTTCTCGATTTGCGCACCTGTTTTACCCTGGGATAAAAGTTTCACTGGCTGTCATTTTTGCTTCACGCTTCCAAAATTTTTCGAAGTCCAGACTCTTGCTCCCCTGATTTCTGATCTGTTTTTGTTTGATCGGTCGAATGGCTTCCTCTGGCAGTTCGAAGAAGTCCGGTACGGTTCCCTCGAAGAGAAAGGGGAAGGAAATTGTTGAGGTTTCATCTCCTCCGAGGGGTCGTGGCAAAGGCAAGGCCGCACTTGCCGAACTTGGCCAACTGGGCAAGCGGCACCAAGGAGTAGGGTTTGCCTCAGCGCCATCAAGGCCAGAGTTCATCCCTAAAGTACAGTCTGTTCTGGGTCCGCTCATGCCTCTGACAGAGGAGGTAGAGTATATGTACAATACAGGCGGTTAGTTCACGGATACGAAAAGAAAGAAGTGGCAAACATTGCTCTCTTATTTCACAGAAGGGAAGGGGGCGCAGCCTTCACTCCCTAGCATCCAGACGGCTTTTGGTATCGACAAGAAGACCGTCTTCACCAGCTATGCCAGTAACGAAAAGGTCATGGGAACCATTGTGACCATCGGCCAAATGAACTGTGGTCTGCGTTTACCGTTGCCACCCTTTGCGGCAAGATTGCTGAACACTTCTGGCCTTTGCCCGGGGCAGGTCACAGGAAACGCCTGGCGAATCATCTACGCATTCTGCCGCGTGGAATCGGATTTCCAGGAAGACTTGAAGGCCTGCTACTCCAGTATCCCAGAAGGAGAGGTTGCCCGGATCGAGTTAGGATATTTTTTCTTCCACTATAGATGGGCTTTCAGAAGGGACAGCCCATTCTACAACTTGACCGGGGTATCTCCGCTGCGCCCGCTAACTGATACAGTCCCTTCTGACAAGTTATACACGGATTGGCCAATTTCTGTTTCTGGTGCATGGACACCCATGTCAGTGCCCGACACCCCCCGAGACAGTGTGCACGAGGCAGTGAAGATGTACAGTGAGGGGGGCATCTTCGCCTGGACTTCTGAGAGGGCTGGAGCCATAGACAACTTATTTCTTGAATTGACCTGTGGAACTAGGTCGTGGAAGCAGTTCTCCAACTGCCCAGTGAGATATGGCAAGGCCAATCTCCTCCACCGATCGAAAGATAGATACGAGGATAACGAAGTTCTATACTCAGACTATGAGGAGGACCCTCAGTCGGGTAAGATCATTCGAAAGATTCGGGCCGAGAAGAAGATTTACACTGCAAGGCGCCGATTGCCTACCTTGGATGAGAAGTTGGTGCTCCAAAGAGGCCCCGTGAAGAAGAAGCGAAAAACCCTTATCAAGCCAAAGGAAGATGAAAATGAAGGGAAGAAAAATGAAGAAGAAGAAGAAAAAGAAAAGAAGGGGAGCGCCGAGGAAGAAGAAGAAACTGAAAATGTCAGCCACAATAACAGTGGTAATGACGAGGACGAGGAAGGGAACGGCGAGGATGATCTGTCTTCCACCCCCTCTGGTGGAGATGGTGAAAACGGGGGTGGTGAGGAAGAAATTCCTCCCACCCCCACTGGTGGTGCTACGAGGGAGGACTCGATTCCTGTTCCCATTGACGAGGCTAAGGCCCGTCAGATGGAAGGAGTTATGGATGCAGAAGGCGATGGCCAAAGAGTGGTTCCCGCCTACAAGTTTGATGAGTTGAAGAGGCCGATGCGCCTAAAAATAAAACTATCGAGGAGTGCTGGGGTTGGAAGCAACCCCACGCCCCTCGATCAAATTCCCCCTGACGTTCCTCGCATTGAAAGAGCAACAACGAGCGGGGGTGTGGAGGTTGAGCAACCCCCACCCCCCTCTCGCTCTCTGCTTAACGAGGTGGAAGCCATGGTGGCAGGACTCATCCAGCCTGGCGGATCACAAGAGGAAGAGAGAGTCTCTCCTCCGAGGAATGCTTCCCCCCCTACTCATTTGGAAAGGGGAAGTCGAGTGGGTGATGGGGCTCCTCAACCTCAACCAGCGCCAACTCCTACTCAGGAGAAATCGACCCCTCAGGGTGGCTCTGATCGCCGGAAGGGCAAAGAGCCGAGGGTCGAAACCTCAGGTAATTGAACTAACTTGCTTTGAATGTCTTGTCTCTGAAGCTCGAAAATAATCTAACACTTTGATCTCTTGTTGATTGTAGGTGCACCTGCTGGATTGACTCCAACAATAAGAAGCTTGGGTGACGTTGACATCAACCGCCCCACTGCTGCGATCAGGAAACTCATCAACCTCCCGGGGGCTACTCTGGATGAAGCTTTCGAGAGACTTGATCTGTTGGTAGGTGCATCTGCTCGATCAATCATCTGAGTTGTATCTTTATAATAATTCTAACTCTTTTGTTCTTTTGCAGAACTCAGCAGTTATGAATATCGCAACCAAGCTCTCCATGAGGGCGGGAGCAAAAGAAGCTTTAGCTGAAATATCTCGCTTGACTGCTGCACTGGAGGCTGTAACCGTGGAGAGAGATGAGCTGAGAGAGCTCCTGACTTCGAAGAAAGCCTCTCTCAAAACCAAGATTGAGGATCTTCGCAAGGGGAAGCTGGAGATCAAGGGGCTGCAGGATCGTTGTGAGGCACAGAGTCACGAGCTCGCATCCTTGAAGACTCGACTCTCCAAGGTTGAGGAAGTGTCCTGTGGTCGCACCAACGAGATCCAAGAGCTGAAGCAACAACTTGCTACTCAGCACGCTGTCTTCAATGCCAGAGAGGAGACTTCCAAGAAGGCACTGGAGCATGCGCTGTCTGAATGCAAGGTTTACAAGGAAACAACAGAGAAGGCGGCAGAAGCGCTCAGGGCCCATGTTTCCAGTGTCCGATCCTCTAAGGCATCAGTGGCGAGCAAAGCTCGTCCTGGATCTGAAGGGGAGAAGTCGCATGCGAAGAGTGTGGCCAAGCCTTGAGACTTTTCTCCTTCTTCGTTATTGTACTTGTAAATTTTTGAAATGTAACAGCGCACTCTTGTATCTGGCATATTTTGATAATAGAAGATCTTCTTGGTGTTTGAAAATTGGATATCTCTTGATTTGAATGCCTTTGACTATCATGATCTTAATAACATTAGAATAGATACAATCTTTTGAATGTAAGGGGTTGAGTCGCAACTCAATTACCCGAACTTATAGTAACTTTGAAAATTGGACTTGAATTCGTTTAACACTTGAATGTGAGGGGTTGAGTCGCAACTCAAGCACCCAAACCTGTTAAACGATGTAGAAATTGATTGAAATTGAATATCGAAACTTGAAAGTCAGTTTAACATTTGCCAGTAAGGGGTTGAGTCGCAACTCTAACACCCAAACTTGTTAAAAGACTTGGTAACTTGAATGTGGTCAGTTTTTAACATTTGCTAGTAAGGGGTTGAGTCGCAACTCTAACTCCCAAACTTGTTAAAAGACCTGGTAATTTGAATATGAATAACTTGAAACTGCTTCAGAACTTGAATTGAAAAATTGAACACTTGCATATTTGAACACTTTGAAAGGGCACTTTATTTATCACAGAATTTACATCACGGATAGAACAACTTGAGATGTCTAGAATTCCAAGCTCGAGGCAATCTATCTCCTTCTGGCGAGATCAATCTGTAAGAACCTTTGCCTCCCACTGATTCAATGATATATGGACCTTCCCAGTTGGGAGCAAGCTTTCCACTGCTGTGTTCTTTGGTGTTGTAGAAAACTGCTCTGAGAACTAAACTACCCACTGGGAATTGTCTCTTGTAGACTTTCTCATCGTAGGCTCTTTTGATCTTCTGTTGGTACTTGGCCACACGAAGTGATGCTTGATCTCGTAATTCTTCGGAGAAGTCTAGATCATTGATCCGAAGTTCTTCATTGACTCCTTCTTCAACAGCTTTAGTCTTCAAAGTGCTTGATATATTTTCTGTTGGGAGTACTGCTTCCGATCCATATGTTAGACGGAAGGGTGAGAACCCTGTTGATCTTCTCGGAGTTGTGCGATATCCCCAAAGAACTTCAGGTAGGACCTGTTCCCATAATCCTTTCTTGTCATCGAGTTTCTTCTTGAGTATACCAAGAATAGCTCTGTTGGAGGCTTCTGCTTGGCCATTACATTGAGGATACCTTGGAGTTGAATAGAATAACTTGATACCGTTGTTCAGACAGAACTCTCGGAATTTGTCTGAGTCAAATTGAGCTCCATTGTCAGCAACAAGAACTTGAGGTGTGCCGAACCTTGAGAAGATGTTGTGCCGAATGAATTTGATCACTTCGTCGTCAGTCTCTCGAAAGAGGGGCACAGCTTCAACCCATTTGGTGAAGTAATCAGTAGCCAGCAGTAGATATTTCTTCCTGCTTGGAGTTAGAGGGAAAGGACCCAAGAAATCTAACCCCCATTGATGGAAAGGCCAGGGACTTGATAATTGATGAAGTTCATCTGCAGGGAGATGGATAGCTCGAGCGTGCCGTTGGCAAGGCTCGCATCTTTGAACGACTTGTTGAGCATCCCTTGCCATTGTTGGCCAGTAGTACCCTTGTAGCTTCGTCTTGGCTTCAAGAGATCTTCCTCCCGAATGATTTCCACAAGCTCCAGAGTGGATATCAATCAGGATTGATTGTGCTTGCTCGGGACCAAGGCACTTGAGCAACATCCCGTTGTGAGATTTGAAATATAAATCTTCACCTTGCAAAATGTAGCATGGGAGCTTCCTTTGAAGTCTTCGGGCTTGATTTGGATCTTCTGGCATTTTGCCATGTTTGAAGAAGTCAAGAATTGGTCGTCTCCAATCTTCAAGCTGATCTCCACCCCCAGATCCTTTTGTAGTAGTAAGGATCTGTTGATCGGGGATGGTCTTGGGCACTTCTTGATAATTGATCTGTATTTGCCTTCCTCCAAGCGAGTCTCCCAGAACTGAGGCAGCATTAGCTAAGGCATCTGCTTCTCGGTTTTCTGCTCTTGGAATTTGAACGAACTCAATTGTAGTAAAACATTGTTGAAGACGTCGTACTAAGGCTAAGTAGAGTTGCATTCTTTCTTCACGAGCTGTGTACTCTCCATTGATTTGCCTTATGATCAACTGGGAGTCGCTGTAGATGATGATTCGATCTACCCCCAGGGATTCTGCCATTTCGAGTCCGGAAATGAGTGCTTCGTATTCAGCTTCGTTGTTGGTGGCATTAAATCCAAGGAGAGTGGCCTTCTGGAGATGATCAAGTTCGGGGGATATTAAGACTATCCCAGTTCCCGAACCGATCGAACTTGATGCTCCATCAGTATAAAGCTTCCAAGGAGGAGTTGCAGCAATAACTTCAAGACTTGGATCAATTTTTGTTGTAGGATTGATCGGAGGATTATCCTCATCTTCCAAGCACATGTCGACATCCTCTTCCCAAGTGATAGGGTCTTCAACTGGAAAGTCAGCTAGAAAATCAGCAATTGCTTGACCTTTGATAGAAGTGCGAGATTCGAATTGAATCCCCAGAGCACTCATTTCGATCACCCATTTGGTCATTCGACCAGCTCGACCAGCTTTGTCAATGATATCTTTGAGTGAGTGTTCTGAAATGACAGTAATCTGGTGGGAGACGAAGTACGGTTGAAGACAACGCGATGCAGTGAGCAAGGCCAAGATGACCTTCTTAGTTTTTGAGTAGCGAGTCTCAGCTGGAAGGAGAGTATGGCTGATGTAGTAGACTGGATGTTCGACGCCTTCTCTTCTACTGACTAAGACCGCGCTGATTGCTTGATCGGTCACGGCCAGATAGAGCCACAAGTCTTCTTTTGGCATTGGAGCAGTCAGGATGGGAGCTTGCATCAGATATTTCTTGATGCTTTGAAATGCCTCTTCACAGATTGGACTCCAGCCGGATGTATCCGCCTTTCGTAGTTTGTCGAAGAGGGGCTTGCATTTGTCGGAAGATTTTGAAATGAATCGATTGAGTGCTGCTAACCTTCCAGTGAGGCGTTGAACTTCTTTTCGATTTGTAGGTGAAGGCATATCGATGATGGCTCGAATTTGATCGGGATTGGCTTCGATACCCCTCCTGGTCACAAGATGACCCAGGAATTTGCCAGATTGAACTCCGAAAGCGCACTTGGCTGGATTGAGCTTCATTCGATACTTTCGAAGGACTTGGAAGGTTTCAGCCAGATCAGATAGATGTTTGCTCCGAACGGAACTCTTGGTGAGGAGATCATCGACATAGACTTCGACGTTGCGACCAATCTGATCTTCGAACATTTTGGTGACTAGCCTTTGATAGGTGGAACCAGCATTTTTGAGGCCGAATGGCATGACATTGTAGCAATAAAGGCCTCGGCTAGTCACAAAACATGTCTTCTCTTGATCATCGGCGTGAAGAGGAATTTGATTATATCCAGAATACCCATCCATGAAAGACAATAGCTCGTGGCCAGCAGTGGCATCGACGAGTCTATCAATCCTTGGCATGGGGAATGGGTCCTTGGGACAAGCCTTGTTGAGATTGGTAAAGTCGATGCAGACTCTAACCTTTCCGTTCTTCTTCGGAACAGCCACAATGTTAGAGATCCAAGTAGGATACTCCACTTCTCGGATGAAGCCTGCGGCGAGTAGCTTGGTGATTTCTTCTTGAACAGCAACTTGCAGCTCTGGGCGGATGGTGCGTGGCTTTTGCTTGACAGGCTTCACCTCTTCTTTGATCGCAAGTCGGTGACAAGCGTCATCTGGATTGATACCAGGCATGTCTTCGAAACACCAAGCGAAGACGTCGATATTGGACTGGAGGAAGGATACCATGTCTTGCGCTTCTGCGTCGCTAAGACCGGTACCAATAAATGTTTGTCGAGGGAGATCTCCGCTGCCAATATTGATAGGGATGATTTCTTCAATTGAAGGTGATGCTTCCCATTCGATTGGTGGAGGTTCGGTCAGCGGAATCTCCTTTGATTGCTATTTAGAAGAGGGACCAGCTTCATCTCGTGGCCGCTTTGGAGGAGCAATGTTAATCTTTCGATCTGTCTTTGCCGCAGCAGCTTCACAAGACCTTCCAGCTTGCTGATCGCCTCGAATGCAGACGATGCCTTCTCTAGTTGCAAATTTGAGTAGTTGATGGTAAGAGGAGGAGATGGCATTGATCTGATGGAGGAATGGTCGCCCAAGAATGGCGTTGTAGCTAGACATTCCTTCGACGATTGCAAACCTCACCGAGACTCGAGTCTCTCGGCTGAGGTCGATGGTAAATCTGGATTCGCCCAATGTGATGCTTTGTTCACCATTGAAGCCGGTGATCACAGTCGGGACGACGTCGAGGCTTTGATACTTATGTCCCAGACGTTTGAAACAATCTGAGAACATAATATCGATAGAGCTTCCGGTGTCGATGAGGATTCGATTGACGGTGCTTCCGTCGATGATGAGTTTCAAGACCAGAGGGTCTCGATGTGGAGTATGGACTCCTTGAAGATCGGTGTCGTTGAAGACTATGGATGGCCAAGCAAGACCTTCGATGGGATTCTCGATCCAAGTATCTTCTTTGCTTGCAGTAGAACGAACGTGGAAGATGCGTCGAACTTGGCGATCCACCTCTTTCCCAGTAATTGCTTGATTGTGTAATGATCCATGAATGCCAAAGACATTGGCATTCACAGAGATAGGTTGCCGGTTCGAGGAGATTTGATGTATCCAACACACTTCTTTCCCCTTTGCAGAGGTCCGATGTTGATCGTGTCCGCCTTTGACGAACTCTTAAAGATGGCCTTCTCGCAATAGGTCTTCAAGATGAAATTTCAGCCGAAAACACCGATCGGTTGAATGGCCGTGACTTCGATGGAAGTCGCAGTAGACTGTTTTGTCTGCTGTGAATTTGGAATTCGGCTGAAGAGGATTAGGCCTCCGAACGAACTCTTCATGTTGAATACGGTCGAGTATCTGTTCGACCGGCATATTCCACTCGGTGAAAGTGGTCTTCGTTGGAGATCGACGTCCATCATTCTTTGATCTTTTGTTGGCCGGAGGGGCTGCTGCTTCAGCGTTGTGAGCCTTTGCAGCATACTTAGGAGTTTCTCTTTCAGCAGGCCTTCTCTTAGTTTCTCGCCCTTTCCGAGCGACTTGATCGTCTTCCACCTCAATCTCCCTCTGGATTCGGTCAAACATTGCACCCAGAGAAGGAGGGGGATTGCGGATGAAGTCGTTGTAGATGTGTAGATCGAAGCGGAGAGCGTTCTGGAAAGCCAACATGATGGCTTCATCATCCAGATGTCTTCCAGAGAGAGCAGCATGCTCGTTGCGAAACCTCCTCGTGAAGCTGCGAAGAGTCTCGTCTGCACCCATCCTCAGTCGGTAGAGAGAGTCGAGTTTCTTCTCTGGCTTTAGATTGAGTTGATAGTGCTGCACAAAGAGGTTAGCCAAAACACCGAACTAGGTGATGGACCCAGCTCGGAGATTGTGATACCAGTCGAGCGAAGGCTCATCGAGACTTCCCGCGAAGGTGCGGCAGAGCACGTTGTTTTCCTCTTCGTGTGGCATTAGAGCTTGCTTGAAGGCAAGTATGTGGAGGCTTGGATCTCCTCTGATGCAGTTGAATTTGGGGAGGATAGGAGTTCTCCATCCTCTTGGAAAGGTGGTCTCGAAGAGACTTCGATGTAGAGGCCCGGCAGAGGAGTAACCGTCCCTACGACCGTGTCCTCGACCTAGAGGCGGGTCAAGAGGCAAGATCGCAAGGTCTTGCTCAGGCATTGAAGTATTTGCCGGTTGAAGTCGATGTCGAAGGTCCGATCCAAGTCCACGTTGGAGTGGAATGGAAGGGGAGACTCTGCTCTTTGAAGGAGCGCCTTTCATTTGGTGCTTCCTTGGCATGTTGATCTTTGAAGGTGTCCTCTTGTCGCAGTTGCGACCAGAGGAGGATTGGGAGGACTCGTCTTCAAGATGATCCCAGACACTCTGCTTCCAGGGAGCAGCAGAGGGAGTAGGATCACGATGAATTCTTTCGAGGGCAGCAGTGCCCATTGACCTCCGTTGTTCAGAGTGAATTGAATGTCGAGGAGGATCAACCCTCTCACTTGTGGAGGGGATCGGAATAGCAATTCCAGCTTCGGAGGCTGCCTTCTTCAGAGCATCCCTCTCAGCAATGAGGGTGGCGTTTTGCTTTGCTAGTTGGAGTAGTTGGAAATCGATTGCAGAGATCTGGTAAGTTGATGGAGGATCTTCAGCAGGAGCAGGGACAGTCTGCCCAATTGATTGATGAGGATGAGGGGCGATCGGTTGATCGACTGATCTCCCGCTTCCTGAGTGAACCCCCATCTCGGGGACAGCAAGGGGCTGCCCGAAATTGAGCCTTTGACTCATTGAACGAGTCTCAGGGCGAGGTTGATGTTGAGTGTTACTTCCTTCTGGTTGACCCTGGTGTTTGGTTCTCGCCATTCAGAGTGCGAAGGGTACAACGAGATTGCCGATGTCCGATCAGTTGTCTGATCAACCGAGGGGGCGAGGAAGTTTGGCTATTTATCTGGTAGTCGAAGTAGAGAGAGAGAACACAGCTTTTCGCTCGTAATCCCACAGACGGCGCCAAACTGTGTGGGAAAATCTTCGTGCCGACCCGAAGACTCTCGCAGCACCAGTCAATTGGAGTCGAAGTTGATGTCGAAGATCGTTGATCGATCTGTTGCTGAAGTCTAAGCCTTTTGATATGCAAACAGAGGAATGCAATCAGAGAAATTGTGACACGAGATGTGATCTCGGAGTTCAGCCGAAGCCTACGTCTCCGTGCTATAGGGAGCAACCCGAATTCACTAACACTTCAGTTGAAGTGACCTCGACAGGCCGAGTGTCACTGAAAGCTCCCTGATCTCTTCGAAAGAGAAAAGAAGATCAAAGAGAGATGGTAGATCGGAAGTTAGAAAATCCCAAAGCTCTGGTTCTGAAAGTCAGATCTCAGAGTGGAAATCAGAATTTTCGGATCCTTTTACATTCGAAGGCACTGCTATTTATAGGATTCTCTGGTGGGAATTCTAGGTTAAATGGCGGTTTCTGCCGTCGTATCTGGGGATTCTCCAGGTAAAGCTAGCGGGCCCCGTTACCGTCTTCTGGGGGATTCCACAGGCTTGTGGGCCTTCCGGGCAGGGCCGGTGGGTCCCATGGTAGTCTTCGTGGGCCCACCAGGCAGGGCCGGTGGGTCCCGTGGTAGTCCTCGTGGGCCCACCAGGCAGGGCCGGTGGGTCCCGTGGTAGTCTTCGTGGGCCCACCAGGCAGAGCCGGTGGGTCCCGTGGTAGTTGGTAGACTTCTGCCAAAATTTCTTCCGGGCAGGGCCGGTGGGTCCCATGGTAGTCTTCGTGGGCCCACCAGGCAGGGCCGGTGGGTCCCGTGGTAGTCCTCGTGGGCCCACCAGGCAGGGCTGGTGGGTCCCGTGGTAGTCTTCGTGGGCCCACCAGGCAGAGCCGGTGGGTCCCGTGGTAGTTGGTAGACTTCTGCCAAAATTTGCACCCACAACTAGATGCATGTATGTCTTCCGTAGATTGTAGTATGCCTCTAGGGTGTCCGCACATATGCTAAGATCATAGATTTGAATGTAGATTATTTTGTAGACTTAATTATAACGAAACATACACCGTATGATCTTCGGATCTATCTTTTGCTTCCACTGCGACTCTGATAAGCGGATCCAATTTCCAATAATTGGTATCAGAGCACGCTTTGGTGTATGTTTCATGCATGAATTTATGAAAACATCATGTGAATATATGATGGTATATGTTTTCGTCAGGGTTCGGCGTAGATCATGCATATGTATCGTTTTTTTATAGGTGCCGCGCTGAATAGTAATCTGTGATTGCATGCATCCGGGGGTCGGACCCCGGATTTATTTTTTGCATTGATTATTATTGTGCTTGTGGATTTTAAGGCTCTAGATGGGCGAGGGTGGGGGTTGACCATCCTCGGTTCCCTGGCCATGTTTTCATGATTGTTTTCTTTTCTTTCTAGCGAAATTGTACACGAACGAACACTTGCTCGGAGCGTGTTAGTTTTTTGGTCACAAGAAGAAGGAGATGATGCTACATCCACGGTTCGGGCAAGCGGTACCATGGCGTGCAAAGACCCGACGAAAGCATACACATTGGCGATGATGGGGATCATCGTCAGAGATCATGCAGAACGGAAGAGTAGGATATCTTGGCTGTGCTATTCAGGTTTAGGGGTCGGACCCTGGACTTGATTCAGTTTGGATGCTCTTTCTGTTATTTCTCTTTATTTAGTATTTAGAGAATCCCGATGATAATGTGATTATCTATCTTGCTTGTGAGTTGGTCTCTAGATCAGGCTTAGGGTTAGTATTAAGCTTATGGATTCATCGGTGTCTCTATATGGTTCTAACACGTGCGAATCTGGTGGCTAGCTAAAAGGAAAGGTAGTAACCGCCCTCGTGGTAGTTCAGGTAGCCAAGTAATGTGCACTGAGATAGACGCATTGTTAGATATGTTTAGAGATAATTAACTAATGTCTCCATAAGAAGTATGATAACCCTAGTGGGATGCCCTTTCCCCACGTGGTCCTAGCGACCAAGTTAGGTTAGGATTTCACTGTGTGATACCCGTTTCTAGATGACGTTTGATGATAGTATGAACTCATCACGATTTGGTTATGCCACCATTAGACTGAGGTCCGGCTGAGGTTGTCGGAAGTCCCTATTTGGCCAGCATCGAAACCTATAATGAGATGAGGTCTACTATAACATCAGGCATCAAATTATGAATGAGGCATTATCGTAGTGAGAGTCCTTTCCACGTTGACCTTAGGCTAGGCTCCAGATCTTAGGATTATGGGCAAACGAGTGAAGTATCAGGATCCTTAGAATCTATGTAATGTGATCCTTGCAAGAAAGGCGAAAGCTGAGTATTCAAGGTAGGGACTATGATATTTTCCGAGGATACTAATGCTTTGCGGGAAGTTTTGTAATCCTAGTGGGAGCACGATAGACTAGGGTCTAAGTCTAGAAGGTCATGACCTTTCCAAATATGCATAAAACCTCATAAAGAAGGGATGTGTAAGAGGTTCCCTTCAAAGGGGAGCCCCTGGCCTCCACAATCAACCGACTAAGGGTCTGGGTGGGAGGTACACAGTTCGATATTCCCACCGGGTGAGAGCTGTGTTTCCTTCCATGCTGGTTCGCCTAGTGGTTTCCTACGGGACATGGAGGATGTCGGTGGCAGTGGGTGACGGTTTTTTCCTGCACCGCGGGAGCCTATGAACCCCCCTGCCGACACCACCTAGATTTATGGAAAGCATTCGAAAGCTCGTGTGAAGCCGACATTGCTGCACATACGGGTCACATAAAGCTGGCCAAAAGGAGACTGGGAGGTCTTTCAGTTTATCATGGGTAATTGTGATGAAGACTGGGTCGTAAAAACCCCATTGGCAGAAGCGGTTGCATGCTCTCACCGATATGTTGTCTCCAATTCAAGGCCGATAGTCTCAATGCTCGAGCCCAGGGAATTTAGATTCCTGGATGTCTCCACTTGAGGTAGTGAAGACATAGCGGCTGGAGTAAACATTATCTATTTCTAAATTCTATAAAATAGATTGTAGTAAACCTTAATTTTGCTTTGAACCATTGTTAACAGAAATCATGACCAAGCTTAACCCCCTTGCCTCCATACTTAATGATAACAAACTTACGGGACCAAACTACGAGGACTGGAAGCGTAACCTGATGCTCGTCCTAAGGGTTGGCAAACACACAATTGCCCTAAGTACCCCTCAACCGGCCATGCCGGGACCAAGTGCAACTGAGGCCTATTTAAAGGAATGGAAATACTGGCTAGATGCTGATGAGATGTGCAAGTGCTACATAGTGGCATCCTTGCAGACCGTCCTTCAGAAGCAAGTCGAAGACATGGCCTTTGCTTCAGACATGATGCTCTACCTAAAGGAAATGTTCGAGGGTCGTAGTCGGGTAACTCGTTACCTGACCATTAAGAAATTGGTGTCCACGAAGATAGCAAAGGGGAGACTTCAGTTTGGGATCATATGCTGAAATTGTTTGGCTATGTGAACGAGCTTGGTTCCTTCGATGTCATCTTGGATGTGAAGATCCAGACTGACATTTTCCTCACGTCTCTGTTAGGAACGTTTGAGGGCTTCGTTACCAACTTCAACTTTAACCGGTTGGAGATGTCTAACGCAGAGCTCCTAGCGGCGCTCCAGGCAGCAGAGGACGGGATGAAGGTAGGAACCCAATCCCTGAACGTAGAGCGGTATTCTTCTCTGAAAGCCAAAGGCAAGTTTCAGAAAATAAACTCTAAGAGGCCCGTGAAGATGGGACTGTTGGAATCTAATCCGGGTCAGAGGCTCGCAGCGGAAACGATTTGGTGGTCGAAAGACCGTTCATGGTGCACGTTACTTGATTTAAACTTTCATTGAAACTAATCTACATATGTGTGTGCATGTGTATGCACGAGAATCGAAAACCCCTAACGGCAATCTAGCGTAATGATTAACTAGCATAGATGCAAATCATAATGCTCGCTAGATCTACATGTTAGATTACACATACCTTTCGTACGGATCTTTTAACCGCGGAGAATTGTCTTCTTTGTCGATGGAGACGGAAGATCGTTCACGAAGATGCCGACGGTACGAATGGAGGTGTTGCCTTCTTGTTCACCCGATCTCACACGATGCACGGAACGTCGCTCTCGGATCTCTGAGTGCCTCCGATGAACGACCCTTCTCCTTCTTCAGAACTCCACGCGAGGAAGACGAAGTAGCAAGCGGGAAACGCGAGATGAATCGGGAGAGAACTTGAGAGATGATAGAGAGGGGGGTTCGGTTTCTATAGCACATGGGGCCGGCGCCCATAGGTGCTTTTATAGGGCCGGCCACCCCCCCTTGGATAAGGATCCAAGGGGATAATGACCCCCTTATCTCATCTCTCCATTATCTCCTTTTTATCTCTCCGCGTATTTATCCGTTTTCCCACTTTTTAGGGCTCGATCTTAACCGTTTTTTATCGCCCCATCCCTATCCATATGGCCGGCCCTATAGATGAGGGATTCTCATCCCTACATCATAGGGCCGGCCCTAGCGAGGTGTCCCATCACTAGGGTCGGCCAACAGTGAGGTCCGGCAGAGTGAGGTTTTTTACCAAAACGCCCCGACGCCTCATTTTGACCATTTCTAGCGTGCGATACCTAGCGGCCATTACTTAAGTGATATCTACTAGTTACTTATTATTAACTGAGGCCACCGGAAGGTGCCTCTAGCAAAGTCAACTAGTCAACTCGCAACATACCCCGGTGCATCGCACCTATGTAGCGAAGTTCACTTATGGCTAGGGATTACTACATACGACTCCGCACTAGTCTCGGGCTCAACCCTTAGTACTCGTATGTAGTTACGCATCTACCGTGCTCTAGTGCCAAGCACACACGAAGCGTATACTTCTTTCTTCCTCCTGCTTATGGTGTTCCGAGGAGACGGTTCAAGAACCGTACATAATGTTGATAAGGTGGAACCATCAGGGACCGGGGTTCATGGCTTCCAACTCAAGCTCGATCGACACACTACCCGAGTGTACCATCGATCCTCTGAGCTCGAGTTAACCTGCGTAGCCACCCAGAGTGCGACACAGGCTGTACTCCAATTCACCCAGACTTACTATGTTCTCCATTATACCCCTGCTCTCCGCTTAGTAGTGGTAAACCCGTTGTCCCTCCACTTGATGCCATGATTCACTTCGAGCGGTGAAGACTACCGTCAGACTCGAATGATCATATGACTTGGTTCCTTCCAGGTTGACCTATACATCGTACCTCTGATTACCCCGTCGAGTAACCGAACCCGGTCAACAGTCAAACTGATGACCACCAGGCCTGGGTTTGGTACAGTGTAAGTCACACCAAGGAACGCACCTCCCATCAGGGGTGTGGATGGCCTGCAGGAGTGACACGCTAATGCAACGCCAGCCGGGTAACCCAGTACACCGTGGTTTTGGATCACTGCATATGGACCCTCACACATTGGTGCGCCAAAGCACCACGCAACTGGTTAGTCCATCAGTCGTGGTTCCTCAGGGTTTAGGACCGTTTTACCCTAAGCAGAAACACGGCTTAGTGTACCAGTGTCTGCTCACTGATCTGTACACCGTGTTAGTTCCGTTCAGCCACAGACACTGTGCCTGGTGATGATCATGGTGAAGACATCCCATGAACTGTCATCGCCAACAGTTTACCATGATGAGGCGACCAACCTGATCATAGCTACGAACATATTTAGGTTATACGGGACCAATCCACTTAGTCTTCAACTCAGTGGACTACCATATAACCATGGCTCTCTGCTCTCTAAAGAACACGTAACTATGTTACGCACCTATATGCATCTCATGTAATAATAACTATCAATCTTTATTAGACCAAAACATAAAGTTTTACAAGCTTAGAACACATCAATCCTAACAATCTCCCACTTGGTCTAGCGAAGCAAAACGGTTTTGACTCCCATCGCGTCCACATGTCGCTCGAATGCCTTGGTAGGTATTGCCTTTGTGAAAGGATCAGCAACATTATCTGTAGATGCAATCTGTGTCACCGCTACTCGCCCTTGCTTTTGAAACTGCCGAATCAAGTGGAACTTGAGCTCGATGTGCTTCCCCTTTTGGTGATGTCTTGGCTCCTTAGCTTGTGCTATCGCCCCACTATTGTCGCAGTAAAGCACAATAGGTAACTGGGCCTCTGGTACGCACCCTAAATCCGTAAGGAATTTCTTGAGCCATACCGCCTCTTTGGCTGCCTCGCACGCTGCAACGTACTCAGCCTCTGTGGTAGAGTCTGCGATGCATTTCTGCTTCACACTCTACCAACTAACCGCTGCTCCCCCTAACATAAACACAAAACCTGATGTCGATTTCCTGGATTCCAAATCTGACATAAAGTCAGAATCTGTATATCCAATCGGCGTCAGTTCTTATCCAGTGTAAACCAACTCATAGTCCCTTGTTCTACGAAGGTACTTGAGTATACACTTCACTGTTGTCCAGTGATCTGGACCCGGATTCGACTGAAACCGACCCATCATGCCTACTGCGAAACAGATATCTGGCCTTGTACAATGCATAGCATATATTAGACTACCCAATGCCGAGGCATAAGGTATCTTCTGCATTTCTGCTCTCTCCTCAGGTGTCTTAGGACATTGATCCTTAGATAGTTTTATGCCATGTCTTAATGGCACAAAACCCTTCTTGGAGTCTTGCATGTCAAACCTAACCATAACCTTATCTATATACGCGGCCTGTGACAGCGAGAGAATCATGTTTTGGCGATCACGTGTTACCTTGATCCCCAAAACATAACTCGCTTCACCTAGGTCTTTCATATCGAACTGTGTTGACAACCAGACCTTTACCGTTGACAATGTTCCTACATCATTTCCAATGAGTAGAATATCGTCTACGTAAAGTATCAAATATACTACTGTGGTCTTATCAGTCCTCTTGTATACACATGGTTCATCCTCGTTTTGATTAAATCCATACGACTGGATTGCCTGATCAAAACGGATGTTCCAACTTCTAGATGCTTGCTTTAGTCCATAAATGGACTTCTGCAACTTGCAAACTAGATGTTCCTGACCCTCTGACTCAAAGCCTGGTGGCTGAATCATATAAATGTCTTCTTCCAAATTTCCGTTAAGGAATGCTGTCTTGACATCCATTTGCCAGATCTCCCAGTTGTAATGGGCTGCAATGGATAGGAGGATCCAAATAGACTTTATCATAGCTACCGGCGAGAAGGTTTCGTCAAAGTCGATCCCTTCTCTCTGGGTATAACCCTTGGCAACTAATCTAGCTTTATAAGTCTCTATTGTACCATCGGATCCTCTATTCTTCTTATACACCCACTTACACCCAATAGGTTTAATATTGGATGATGGTGTAACAAGAGTCCAGACTGCGTTATGGGACATTGATTCAATTTCTGCCTCCATAGCCTTTTGCCAGTCAGAGCTGTCAGAAGCTCCCACTGCCTCATCGTAGCTCAGTGGGTCATCCTCCTGACCCTCTGGATCAACCAATAAGGTTTCTCCATAGTATCTGTCAGGAGCTCTGATGTTTCTCCCACTGCGACGAGGTGGTGGTGGTGTTACAGGATTAATAGGTTCTACAGTATCTAGTATATTATTATCTGTAATGTCAGCTCCCACTATGCTTTTGGATGCGCTCTCTGATCTAATACCCAGTAGCTCATCCAGAACTACCTTACTAGTAGGTTTGTGGTCCACAATATAATCCTGTTCTAGGAAATAGGCGTTCGTAGAAACGATCACCTTCTTTTTCTCAGGATCATAAAATAGACCACCTTTGGTCTCCTTGGAATACCCTACAAATAAGCATACTCTGGTTTTAGATTCCATCTTTTCCCTCTTATCCCTTCGCACATGTGCAGGGCATCCCCATATTCTGAAATGCTGTATCAATGGCTTTCGCTTTGACCACAGTTCTCTAGGGGTCTGAGGCACTGACTTAGACGGAACGTGATTCAGAATATAAACTGATGTTTGTAGGGCATATCCCTAAAAGGTCATTGGTAAACTGGCGTAACTCATCATGCTACGAACCATGTCCAACAAGGTTCGATTCCTTCTCTCGGAAACTCCATTCTGTTGTGGGGTACCTGGAGCAGTTAACTGGGATTTTATCCCATGCTCCACCAAATACCCTAGGAACTCGTCAGATAGGTATTCACCTCCTCGATCAGATCGAAGGGTTTTTATATATTTACCTGTCTGCTTTTCTACTTCAGCCCTGAACTCTTTGAACATGTCAAAGGATTCTGACTTCCGATGCCTCAGGTAAATGTAACCATATCTTGAGTAATCATCAATGAATGTGATGAAATACTCATGGCCTCCTATCGCCTTGACGTTCATGGGTCCACAGACATCCGAATGGATTAACTCTAATACCTCAGTGGCTCTTACTCCTTTACCTTTAAAGGACCTCTTGGTCATCTTGCCTTCCAGGCAGGATTCACAGGTGGGAAGGATCTCCGTAGGATCTGTTTCCAGAAGCCCGGCCTTCACCATTCTATGGATCCTATCTAAGGCAATATGCCCAAGTCGTAAGTGCCACAGGTGGGTTAAATTTTCCGAAGGATTCTTACGCTTAGATGAATTAACATTAAATGCTGAAGTTATTATGTTATCTTTTTCAAATTTAGGACTTACAATATAGAGATGATTCTGAACCATTCCTCTTATTATAAAAGTTCCATTCAGTTTAAACGACACACCAGAAGCATCAAAATAAACTAAATAACCTTCATTAACTAAAGAAGAAACAGAAATTAAATTACGTCGCAAGGACGGTACATAAAAGACATCTCTAAGTGTCAAAGTCTTATTATTCGAAAAACTAAGATTAACATCTCCAATAGCTTCAGCAGCAGCCACGGCCTCAGTTCCCATGCTCAAGGTCACCTCTCCATCAAGCAATCTTCTGCTTTCCCGAAACCCCTGAAGAGAGTTACAGGCATGGTTAGTGGATCCAGAATCCACAATCCAACTAGCAAAAGTACTATTACTTGAAAGAAATGATTCAACAACTAAGAGTTGTAGATTACCTTCACCAGCATTCTGAGGCTTCTTGCAGTCCTTCTTCCAATGACCCTTCTGGCCACACCGGAAGCACTTCGTGCTCGGTTTCTTTGATTCTCCAGACCCAGAGGCTCCAGCAGAGTCCTGCACAGGCAGTGACTTAGGTTTCTTTTTATGTTTCTTGCCCTGAGATTTGCCAGGCTTCTTGAAGGATCTGCGTTGCACGTGAAGTGCTTCGCCCTTCTGCTTGAAGCTATCCTCAGCTGCCTGGAGAGCTCCCAGAAGCTCTGTATTTGTCATAGCCAACTTGTTCAAATTAAAGTTGGTGACAAAGCCTTCAAAGGCTCCAGACAGTGACGAGAGGAAGATGTCTGTCATCACCTCGCCTTCTAGCACAATATCCATGGTAGCTAGTTCGTTCTGGAACCCAAACATTTTTATCATGTGTTCCCGAACCAGCGTCCCATTGGACATCTTAGTGCCGACGAGTTTCTTGATGGTAAGGTATCGCGTAACGCGATTGTGACCTTCAAACATCTCCTTCAAATACAACATCATGTCAGAAGCGTCGGGCATCTCCTCGACTTGCTTCTGCAGAGTTGTTTGCAAGGATGCTATTATATAGCATTTACATATCTCATTAGATTCCTTCCAGTCAGTGAATGCCTTTAACTGTGCCTCTGTGGCATTGGGTCCTGGCAAATCTGGCTCAGGGTCATTAAGGGCTGACATATGTTTAACAATCCTTAGGACCAGGTACAGGTTGCGCTTCCAGTCCTCATAGTTGGGACCAGTAGGTTTGTGGTCATTTAGGATAGCGGACAGGGGGTCTAACTTAGTCATCTGATAATAAAGATTAATAATGAGTATGCATAAAAACTTATTTTATGGATTTTTAAAACAAGCTAATTATATCCATATGTCAACGCTACCCTCAAGCGAAATCATTACCATGGATTAAATAACCATATATGTAAGATCTCGGAATCGACTGTACCTGCCCTAGGGGGCATCATACAGCGTCAATCCGCTCACACGGGCCTTTTCCTTGACCCTATCCAAATCTGCCAACTAAGGGCTGTGATGGACCATGGTTATCTTTCGGCCAGTACCACATGATCACCGTTGTCTTCGCAACGAATACCTCACGTGTACCTAGGATGCTTACCCACGAGCCTAAGCAATTACGACACGGGAGTTCATACGGCCCCCACTAGGGTGGGATGAAAAACCCTTCTCTCCTGGCCCCGTAATCGCCATATCCGCAGGGAGGTCATTAAGTAATTTGGCATGGAAACACACAGCTCCCACCCTAGGGGGTGTGAAGTTATGCATCCCCACCCAAACACAAAACGACTGGCCGTGGAGGCCAGAGGATCTTATAAAAGCCCTCTCTTGCATCCCTTATAATTCTGAGGGTTATTTTGCGAGTATGAATTTATGCAAATGCAAAGGTAGCGACCTCCTAAATACTAGACCCTGGTCACACCATGCTCCCACTAGCGTTCAAGCCCTTCGCCTAGCATTAATCACTCTCGGAATATCATAGTCCCTGCCTCAAGTGGATTTCTCCATTCAAGGGTCACATTACATATTTCAAGAATATCGATGCTTTGCAAAATTGGTTATCACGCTAATGCTCTGGAGCTAATCCTAGAGTCAGACTCACTGGAAAGGACTCCCACTAGTCATGGCGCCTCGCTTATAGATTTGACAATTGATGTTCAATGGATCTCCATCTCATCTTTGATTTCGATGCTGGCCAAATAGGCACACCCGACTAGTCGGGTGCTCTCCTAATGGTGGCATAACCATATGTGATGGGATCCCACTAACATCAAAAGTCAACTAAATAATAGGCGTCATCTAGCGGGATCCTAACCTCAAACAGTCGCTTGGACCGGAGGGGAAAGGCATCCCTCTGAAAACTGATAATCACATTATCTCATCGGGGTTCGATATGAAGCTTAAAGAACTAATTAAAGAAAGCAACCATTAAAACTGAATTAAGTTCAGGGTTCGACCCCTGAACCTAATTAGCACAGCGCAGGCCTCTAGCTTTCTTCGCAAGGTTCCTCGGTCCGGCTCCTCCGTCGCGCTCGCGAACACTTTGCCGGATCGTCTTCATCCTCCAGGGTTCCGCTTCCGCTCCCGATGGTGGATTTCTTTGGCACATCTTTCTTCTCGATCTGTAACCGAAAAAGTCTAGTACGCTACGAGCAAGTGCTCGGTCGTACACAATTTCCTAGAAAGAAAAGAAAACACACCTAGGAAAAAGCCATGGGAAACCGAGGATGGTCAACCCCATCACTCGCCCAATCTACGGCTCAATTACAAATCCACACATAGAAAGCAAATCCAGACATTTGCTAACTCGGGGTCCGACCCCCGGTAGCAAGCACAAAGCATAGATCTAGATTTTTTATAGCGGCGCCCTTTAAGAATGATCAATAGAACAAGCACAATCTATACATATGCATGATCTAAGCGTAAGAACCCCGATGATCTCACGTATTCATCATGCGCACACATGTTAGTTTCATGAAAAAAACGTGAAACGCACACCACTAATGCGGCTCTGATACCAATTGTTGGAATCTAATCCGGGTCAGAGGCTCGCAGCGGAAACGATTTGGTGGTCGAAAGACCGTTCATGGTGCACGTTACACGATTTAAACTTTCATTGAAACTAAACTACATATGTGTGTGCATGTGTATGCACGAGAATCGAAAACCCCTAACGGCAATCTAGCGTAATAATTAACTAGCATGGATGCAAATCATAATGCTCGCTAGATCTACATGTTAGATTACGCATACCTTTCATACGGATCTTTTAACCGCGGAGAATTGTCTTCTTTGTCGATGGAGACGGAAGATCGTTCACGAAGATACCGACGGTACGAATGGAGGTGTTGCCTTCTTGTTCACCCGATCTCACACGATGCACGGAATGTCGCTCTCGGATCTCTGAGTGCCTCCGATGAACGACCCTTCTCCTTCTTCAGAACTCCACGCGAGGAAGACGAAGTAGCAAGCGGGAAACGCGAGATGAATCGGGAGAGAACTTGAGAGATGATAGAGAAGGGGGTTCGGTTTCTATAGCACATGGGGCCGGCGCCCATAGGTGCTTTTATAGGGCCGGCCACCCCCCCTTGGATAAGGATCCAAGGGGATAATGACCCCCTTATCTCATCTCTCCATTATCTCCTTTTTATCTCTCCGCGTATTTATCCGTTTTCCCACTTTTTAGGGCTCGATCTTAACCGTTTTTTATCGCCCCATCCCTATCCATATGGCCGGCCCTATAGATGAGGGATTCTCATCCCTACATCATAGGGCCGGCCCTAGCGAGGTGTCCCATCACTAGGGTCGGCCAACAGTGAGGTCCGGCAGAGTGAGGTTTTTTACCAAAATGCCCCGACGCCTCATTTTGACCATTTCTAGCGTGCAATACCTAGCGGCCATTACTTAAGTGATATCTACTAGTTACTTATTATTAACTGAGGCCACCGGAAGGTGCCTCTAGCAAAGTCAACTAGTCAACTCGCAACATACCTCGGTGCATCGCACATATGTAACGAAGTTCACTTATGGCTAGGGATTACTACATACGACTCCGCACTAGTCTCGGGCTCAACCCTTAGTACTCGTATGTAGTTACGCATCTACCGTGCTCTAGTGCCAAGCACACACGGAGCGTATACTTCTTTCTTCCTCCTGCTTATGGTGTTCCGAGGAGACGGTTCAAGAACCGTACATAATGTTGATAAGGTGGAACCATCAGGGACCGGGGTTCATGGCTTCCAACTCAAGCTCGATCGACACACTACCCGAGTGTACCATCGATCCTCTGAGCTCGAGTTAACCTGCGTAGCCACCCAGAGTGCGACGCAGGCTGCACTCCAATTCACCCAGACTTACTATGTTCTCCATCATACCCCTGCTCTCCGTTTAGTAGTGGTAAACCCGATGTCCCTCCACTTGATGCCATGATTCACTTCGAGCGATGAAGACTACCGTCAGACTCGAATGATCATATGACTTGGTTCCTTCCAGGTTGACCTATACATCGTACCTCTGATTACCCCGTCGAGTAACCGAACCCGGTCAACAGTCAAACTGATGACCACCAGGCCTGGGTTTGGTACAGTGTAAGTCACACCAAGGAACGCACCTCCCATCAAGGGTGTGGATGGCCTGCAGGAGTGACACGCTAATGCAACGCCAGCCGGGTAACCCAGTACACCGTGGTTTTGGATCAATGCATATGGACCCTCACACATTGGTGCGCCAAAGCACCACGCAACTGGTTAGTCCATCAGTCGTGGTTCTTCAGGGTTTAGGACCGTTTTACCCTAAGCAGAAACACGGCTTAGTGTACCAGTGTCTGCTCACTGATCTGTACACCGTGTTAGTTCCGTTCAGCCACAGACACTGTGCCTGGTGATGACCATGGTGAAGACATCCCATGAACTGTCATCGCCAACAGTTTACCATGATGAGGCGACCAACCTGATCATAGCTGCGAACATATTTAGGTTATACGGGACCAATCCACTTAGTCTTCAACTCAGTGGACTACCATATAACCATGGCTCTCTGTTCTCTAAAGAACACGTAACTATGTTACGCACCTATATGCATCTCATGTAATAATAACTATCAATCTTTATTAGACCAAAACATAAAGTTTTACAAGCTTAGAACACATCAATCCTAACAGGGACAGGTGTAGTTGCAGGTTCCTAAGCAGAATGGTCTGGCGAAGCCCAAAGGAAAATATTTTCGATGTGGTAAGAAGGGGCACTGGAAGGGCGACTGCCGCACGGCTCCCAAGAAGGCTGAGACAGGTATATCTCAAATCCACATAGTGGAATCCCTTGTAGCATCCAGTTGTTCTCCAGTTTCATGGATTGTGGATTCTGGTTCCACTAACCATGCTTGCAATAATTTGCAGGGGTTCAATGAGACATGAAAACTGGGTGATGGGGAGATGATCCTAAGCATGGGAACTGAGGCCATGGCAGAAGCTGAAGCAGTTGGAGATGTGGTCTTGCAGTTCCTTGATGGAAGAAGTTTATTACTTAGAGACATACGTTATGTACCGTCCTTGAGACGAAACTTAATTTCGGTTTTCTTAGTGAATAATGAAGGTTTTTCAGTTTTATTTGATGCTTCTGGTATGTCAATTAAATTGAATGGTTCCTTTGTTTGTAAGTGAAAGATACAGAATAGTCTCTATGTAATTAACTCCAATCATAAGAAGGATAACATAACTGAAGTTTGTATGGTTAATTCATCTAAAAGGAAAAATCCCTCAGATAATCCAACACTCCTTTGGCATCTAAGTCTTGGACACATAGCCCCAGACAGGATTCACAGGTTGGTTAAGGTAGGACTTTTAAGTCCAGATGTTTCAGAAAGCCTACCGACGTGTGAGTCTTGCCTGGAAGGCAAAATGACTAAAAGATCTTTCCGAGCCAAAGATAGCAGATCTAAGGAGGTATAGAGTTAGTACACACTGATGTATGTGGGCCCATAAGTGTCCGTGCTATAGAAGGCTTTGAGTATTTCATCACCTTCACGGATGATCACTCAAGGTTTGGATACATATACCTAATGCGACGGAAGTCTGAATCCTTTAATAAGTTCAAGGAGTTCAGAGCTGAAGCAGAAAAGCAAACGGGTAAAAGTATCAAGTCTCTTCGATTGGATCGAGGAGGCGAATACCTATCGGATGAATTTATTGGGTACCTGCGTGAGCATGGGATTGTATCCCAGTTGACTGCACCGGGGACACCACAACAAAACGATGTATCTGAGAGGAGAAACTAAACTTTGTTAGACATGGTTCGGACTATGATGAGTTATGCAACATTGCCACCTAGTTTTTGGGGATATGCCCTAGAGACGGCAGCATATACTTTGAACTTTGTTTCATCAAAGTCAGTACCTCTAACTCCTTGGGAGCTGTGGTTGAAGCGAAAGCCCAGCCTACAACACATTAGGATTTGCGGTTGTCCAGCACATGTGCGGAAGGACAAGCGAGATAAAATGGAGTCAAAAACTAAGGTATGTCTGTTCGTTGGGTATCCAAAAGGGACAAAGGGTGATTTATTTTATAATCCTGAGGATATAAAGGTTATCGTCTCGACGAACGCCGTATTTCTGGAGCAGGATTATTTAATAGACCATAAGCCCACCAGTAAAGTAGTTCTTGAAGAATTGCTTGGTACTGATGGGAGTACATAGACAGAAAACGTAGTGGAAGCTGATACCACTAAGATAAACGATACTGTAGAATCGACTCATATGGAACTACCGCAAGCTCGTTGCAGTGGGAGGACCACAAGTGCTCTTGATAGATATATTGGAGAAGCCTTTATGGTGGATCCAGAGTTTCAGGAGGATGATCCTCTGAACTATGACGAAGCGATGGTATCCTCTGACCATGCAGTATGGCAGGATGCCATGGAGGCAGAACTGACATCGATGTCCCAAAATTCGGTCTGGACACTTGTAACACCACCTCACAACATTAAACCTGTTGGGTGTAAGTGGGTGTACAAAAGAAAAAGAGGTCCGGATGGTACCGTTGAGACTTACAAAGCTAGACTAGTCGCTAAGGGTTATACCCAGCGAGAAGGGATCGACTATGACGAAACCTTTTCGCCAGTGGCTATGCTTAAGTCTATCCGGATCCTCTTGTCCATTGTAGTCCATTATGATTGGGAGATCTGGCAAATGGACATCAAGACCGCATTTCTCAATGGGGATTTGGAATAAGACATCTATATGTCTCAGACTCCAGGCTTTGTCGCAAAAGGTCAGGAAAGTCTGGTGTGCAAGTTGCAAAGGTTCATTTATGGACCGAAGCAAGCATCCAGAAGTTGGAACATGCGTTTTGATCTAGCTATCCAGTGTTATAGATTTGAGCAGAACGTGGATGAACCATGTGTTTATAAAAAGAGCGATAAGACTGCAGTAATTTTTCTAGTATTTTACGTAGACGATATCCTGCTCATTGGAAACGATGTTGGAATGTTGTCTACAGTGAAGGTGTGGTTATCCTCTCAATTTGACATAAAAAACCTAGGTGAAGCGAGTTATGTTCTAGGGATCAAGGTAACTCAAGATCGCCAGAACAAGACTCTCTCGCTGTCACAGTCAGCCTACATAGATATTATCTTGGTCAGATTCAATATGCACAACTCTAAGAAGGGACTGGTTCCATTCAGACATGGAATAAAGTTGTCTAAGGATCAGGGTCCTAAGACTCCTGAGGAGAGGGTAGAGATGCAGAAGATACCTTATACTTCGGCTGTAGGGAGTCTGATATATGCTATGCAGTGCACGAAACCAGATATATGCTATGCAGTAGGCATGATGGGCAGGTATCAGTCAAATTCGGGTCTAGGGCACTGGATTGCTGTGAAAAGTATACTCAAGTATCTCCGTAGGACGAGAGATTATGAGTTAGTTTACTCTTCATAGGAACTGATGCCGATTGGATATACGGATTCTGACTTTGCGTCAGATCTGGAATCCAGGAGATCGATATCTGGGTTTGTGTTTTCATTAAAAGGAGGAGCTGTCAGTTGGAGGAGCGTGAAGTAGGGATGCATCGTGGATTCGACAGCAGAGGCTGAGTACGTTGCGACGTACGAAGCATCTAAGGAGGCGGTGTGGCTCAAGAAGTTCCTCACAGACTTAGGATGCGTACCGGGAGCTCAATATCCTATTATCCTTTACTGTGACAATAGTGGAGCGGTAGCACAATCCAAGGAGCCAAGATATCACCAGAAAAGCAAGCATATCGAGCGGAAATACTACATTATCTGGGACTTGCAGAAGCGAGGGGAGGTTGCAGTGACTCAGGTGGCGTCTGCAGATAACATGGCGGACCCTTTTACAAAGGCGTTACCGACCAAGGCTTTTGAGAAGCACGTGGATGCCAAGGGAGTTAAGACTGTTATTCCCCGCTAGGCCAAGTGGGAGATTGTTGTAGCTCGTGTGTCCTTAGCATGGATTTTCTGTATTAACATTAATAAAGATAACTTTGTTTATTGCTTTAATTAGAATACTACTCTGGTATATGATGATACTCATATAATAAAAGGACCCTAGGGAACACAGTAGGCCACTGAGGCGCATGGAGGATCCATGCTTGGGAGACCTAGTGGACCAATTCTGTGTAGACCTAGAACTAGTTCACAGCTTAGGTGATACCGGTCGCTTCACTGAGAACAAGCAGTTGGTAGGTAGAGGATGTGGTGAAGTCTTCACCACAGGAACGTGGGATTCCCATTCACCTGACCAAGCACGATGATCGTGTTAAACAGGAACCAAGACGGTGCACAGTTCAGTGATTCAGATACTGGTGCATAAATCGTCTTACTACTATAGATAATCTGTCCTTAACCCTGAGGGACTGTTCACTAGGCTAACTAGTTGTGTGGTGCTTTGATATGCCAACGTGTGTGGACCTTCCATAGTCCAATACCACAGTACATTGGGTTACCCGGCTGACGCTTGAGTGACATGTAATCCCTACAGGTTATCCGACGTCCAGTGTTGGATGGGTGCGTTTTGATGAGTCAATCTGTCCACACAGTTAACCCAGGCTTGGTGGTTGCCAGTATGACTGACGATGTTCTGGATGCTAGGCATAGCACTGGAAGGTGTGTGGTGTTATAGATGACAAGTCATCAAACCCTAGTCAGATGATCGATCGGGATCTGACGATGCTCCCCACCGCCCGAGTCGTATCATGGCACCAATAATATGAGGGACTAAGGATTATCGGAGTATAGTAGAGAACAGGGTTACGAGGGAGTAACATAAGTTTAGGATCACTAGAGTTCAACTCGTGTCGCACTCTGGGTGGCTATGCGGGTTAATCGGATTAGGACTGATTAACGGAATTTTCGGTGTGTCACCGGAACAGTTAATCAGGGATCCGGTTGGAGCTAGAGATCCTGAACCCTGAAGTTTCCACCTTGTTGTTGTATATAGGAATTGTTCCCCAACCTAGTTGGATACGTTGGATGCGACGTAGCACGATGGAGCGCAAGCCCGGAGCCTAAGAACCTAATTCATATGTGTTACGGGCCATAGGGGTATTTTGGTAAATACTGAAATATGGCTCAGAATACATTGAATATGGATCTTAGAATGAGCGGAATAATTTCAGGAGCTCACAGGCGCTAACGGAACTCGATTTCGAGTAGCGCACCTCACTCAGTCTCTCTTTTAGTTTTCCACTTTTCGTGAAGGGCGTTTTCGTCCAGGCTTCACGATAGACATTGGAAATCCCTAAAACCGATCCCCTCTCAATCCTATTGTATCTAGGGCCGGCCCTAGCTTCCTTGAATCCATGGGAGACCGGCCCTATAAGAAGAATAGGGAGAGGGAGGGCCGACCCTATGGTCTCCCTCTCCTCCAAAAATCCAAACCCCCACCAAGCCTCCTCATTTGTGGTTTCAGCCAAGGAAAAGAGAGGAAGAAGAAGGGAGAAGAAAGAGGAAGGAAGGAGAAGGAAGAAAGGAGAAAGAGGAGGAGAAAATCTCGTGGCTCGCCATCGTCTTCGCAACGGATTCCTCCGTCGGCTCGTAATCCTTGCACTCAGAGACGGGATTTCGAGGATTCTTCAATTCGCAAAGGACAAGGTGCTATCCGACAATTTCCCTTGCGATTCAAGTGTGGTTCTTCATCGTTCTGTCATCTCCGGATCATAGATCCAAAAGGTATGATGATTCTAAAACACCTAACTAGATGCATGCATGTCTTCCGTAGATCATAGTATGCCTCTAGGGTGTCCGCACATATGCTAAGATCATAGATTTGCATGTAGATTGTTTTGTAGAATTAATTATAATGAAACATACACCGTATGATCTTCGGATCTATCTTTTGCTTCCGCTACGACTCTGATAAGCGGATCCAATTTCCAACATATATCTCATCCGGATAATCATGCATGCTTAAAGAAGATTAAAAATTTTAATCCGATCCTACAAAAATTGATAAATCTCATTTAAAAAATTTTGCTATAGTAAAATCACTATATATTGTTACTCTTTGAGTTGTAGATTGTTACTCTTTGCTACAGTGAAATAATTGTAGCAATTTTTTTATAAGTCTCGCTTTCAAACTAGGATAGGGGTATTTTTATCATTTGATGGTTTGAAAAGTTAAACCGATGGTTGGGGAACTTGTTGTAATATGGTATTTCGAGGAGGGACCTGATGCAATACTGAAATATTGTCTATTTTTTAGCTTAAAAGAGTTTTCTTAAAATGACTTATGGCTAAGCCGTCCCCCACCAAAAAAAAAAATATCTATGACCTTATCCCCAATTGCCAGGATGTACTGTTAGAAAAATATTATATACCCATTGCTTTTATCAATTTCTTTGAATAGAATGATGTGTCAAGATTGTAGCTTTCTGTTGCGTCCAACCCTGACTGGTGAATGGCACTCTGACCCGACTGGCAGGATAAGGGACGCTGTGATTGGGTGACACATTACTCTATTTAAACATTTGGGGGACTTAATAAGAGGTCCCTGACAAGAGACCAGTTTTGGCTAAAGGACAAACAATCTTGTGGATGAAAATACCCCTCATTTCACTTTTAAATTTTATTTTATCTCGATCATTCCTTTCTAAAACGCAACCGAACCCTAAACATGATGATCTATATGTCATTGTTGAACCCTACACCAAGAAATCCTAAACCTTAAGATCTATAGGCCATGGGATTAATTACCCTAAACCTAACCCCACCGTCCCCCGTGGCTTCTTGTCTCCACTACTTGCCGCCGTCGGGGCGGTGGCAAGAAGTTGCAACTCGTGATTGCTGTTGTCGTCGCGGCCACTTACTCCGCTGCTCCCCGCCTCCACCACCACTGCTCGCGCCCACCTCACCATTGCAGAGAGAGAGAGAGAAAGAGGGGGGGGGGGGGCAGGGGAGGGGGTTTTGGAAATTCGGTGAAAATTTTGATCCTTCACACTGAAGTCCGAACCAATCTGTTGACCAAGAACTTTATGCGAAATGAATCTCCTGCCCGTCTTTTTCAAACACCCCCCCCCCCTCGATTTGTTGTCAGGGGACTTATACACATTAACCCTAAACATTTCAGGTAAACATTCTGCATGAATAGCATTGGCTCTTGCTGTTCATGCATGCACACGAACTCCGGAATTCTAAAATAGCAGGATTTGCTATTGAGCAATGTTATTTGTTGGGCTTTGCCCAAGACTAGCTACTCATTGGTCTTTGACATATCACTTTTCCTTTCACCTGACCTAGGTTTTAGGCGATCGGACTCTTGGCCTCCTCGATCGCCGCCAGCGGCACCGGCAAGGCCAAGACATACCTCGATCTGCTCCCTCGGAGATGGATTCGGGGCCCTTCCATCCCTCCGTAGGGTTTTGGTGAGCTGGATCTGGTCACGGCGGCAACGTTTTTTGAGATGGTTCGTCGGGCTTCTACTGCTCAGGTTGATGGTCTCCGTTTGGGTGCGGGGTGGCGGCCCCGTCTGGTGCAGTTGGCGTGGAGGAGCAGGGTTGCAGCCTGCCTATGGTGGAGGTTCCGACAATGCCCCTTTTGTTCCCCCTCCTCAGCTTGGTGGGGTGGTGCTTGGAGCTCGAGGCGGTGGCTGAAGGCACAATAGAAGCTTGGATGCCGATGTCCCCTTCCTTTGTTGAGGTTGATGGAGTTATCCCTCTTCATGTACCCGCCCCATCCTCTTATCGGGTTTCCTTATGGAGGTAATCCTTGATATCTTTATGATTTTGGTAGGGAGTTATGAGGAGATCCCGTTGGTTGTGAAGGATGAAGAGCTGGCCTTAATTGTGGGTTAGTTAAGGAAAAATCTAGCTATATATTATGAGGGGGGACAACCATGCATGCATAGATGGAAAGTAGACCTTAATTAGCACCCATGATTTCAGCAGCTCATGATGGGCATCCAAGATTTCAATAGCCATATTAGTTGGGCTGCTTGAAAATGGAAAGGATATAATTTCATATTCTTGTGTCCCCTTCCGTGTGTGCACTTGTGTTTTCTTTTTGTGAGAGAGGCTTGGTGCTTAAATAGGGGATGGATGATGAGGGTTGTTGTAACTCGTAACTTTGTATCTTCATCTTGGTTATAGTGGATTTGTGCGGCGGTCGTGGACGTAGCCCTTATTCCCAAGGTGAACCATGTTAAATCCTTGTTGTTTCTTGTGGTGTGTGTTGTGCTTGTGAATTTTGTTTCTTGTTCTCAGGTTGCAATCCCAAGATCATGGGCAGAAGGATTGCGGAGGCTATTCCTATGACCATCGATCCCTATCGATGAGCATCCGTGTGTCGCTCGCTCGTTGTAACAGTGGTATCAGAGCAAGGTTCCTCACCAAAGATCTGTTCCTTTGTTGAGTGGGAGCAATGGGAGACAATATAAAGCTCAGTATGGACAAGTTTGATGGCAAAAACTTCAACCTTTTGAAGGTGCGGATGGAAGACTACCTCTACCAAAAGGATCTGTTCCATCCGCTAGAGGAGAAGAAGCTAGCAAATATGGAGGAGCCCGACTGGAAGGTGCTCGATCGAAAGGCGTTAGGTGCTATCCGATTGTCCCTTGCACAGTCGGTCCTCTTCAACGTTTCCAAAGCGAAGACCACGTACGAGATGATGAAGACCCTCAATGATATGTACGAGAAGCCATCTGCATCGAACAAGGTGCTTCTGATGAAGCAATTGTTTAGCCTGAAGATGAAAGAAGGGGGAAATGCAATCAAGCACGTCAACTCCTTCAACAATATCAAGACGCAGCTAGAGTCCCTGACCATCACGTTCGTCGATGAAGTCCAAGCCCTTCTCCTACTATCTAGTCTGCCTGATAGTTGGGAAGGCTTCGTGATGACGGTTAGCAATTCCTCCTCCAATGGCGTGCTGAAGTTCGATGATGTTGTTAGCATCATCATCAATGAAGAATCACGGAGAAAGTACTCCGGATCTACTGAGGCATCTGGCAGTATTCTCAATGTAGAGAACCGTGGGAGATCCCAAGGCCGGAACAACCGAACTCTGCATAGATCCAAATCAAAAAGGGGCAAGTCCCAGCAACCCGGCGATGCTAGCAATGCCACCTACAAGTGCTACAATTGTGGCAAGCGAGGACACTTTGCAAAGGACTGTCGGGGGCCAAAACGACCTCAATCCGATGGCTACCAGCAAGACCAGGCATGTGTCGCCACATCCAATAGTGATGATGATCTGTTGCTCCTGTCAGTCGACAACAAGATTGACACTTGGATCGTTGACTCTGGGGCATCATTCCATGCCACCGGAGAGAAGGCCAAGATCCCCAGATATGAAAAGAAAAATCTGGGAAATGTCTACCTTGGTAATGATGAGAAGTGTAGCATCACCGGAAAGGGGAGCGACAGTCTGAAGCTTAGTGCAGGGGCTTCTCTTCCACTGAAGGACATTCGTCACATCCCTAGCTTGAAAAAGAATCTCATATCCGTTAGTCAGCTAATGGAACTAAACTACGATGTGCTCTTCACCAAGGACAACTGGAGAGTTAGCAAGGGTGCCATGATGGTGGCTCGTGGCAAACATGAAGGCTCCCTCTACATTGCAAATGGTAAGATCTTGGACCTAGTAAATTCAGTTTCAGCTAACAATATGTTTGTTGCTGCCTCATAGACAACTAGTGATGTCTGGCATCGTCGTCTGGGCCATATCAGTGAAAGAGGCCTATAGGTGGTGGCCAAGATGGGCAAACTGTCTGGCTTAACTAAGGTTAAGCTAGACTTCTGCGAGAGCTGTGTATTAAGAAAGCAGAAGAGAGCCACGTTCAAGAAGCAAGGGAACACACCGATGGCAGAGCGATTGGAGCCGGTCCATACAGATGTATGGGGACCAGCCTCTACTCCATCCCTTGGCAACTCCATCTACTTCCGCACGTTCATCGATGATGCTACCAGAAAAATATGGGTCTATTTCTTGAAAAGGAAATCAGACGTGTTTGATGTGTTCAAGACCTGGAGAGCCTGTGCTGAGAAAGAGTCAGGGTGCCAGTTTAAGACTCTTCGCTCAGACAACGAAGGGGAGTTTTGTAGTGCAGAGTTCGAGGCCTACTGCAAGGAGCAAGGGGTAAAGCAGCAGAAGACCATCCCCAGAACGCCTTAGCAGAATGGCGTTGCCGAGAGGATGAACCGGTCGCTGCTTGGAGTATGCGACTGCACTCGGGTTTGCCCAAGTCATTCTGGGCGGATGCAATTAGCACTGCCGCCTACACCATCAATCGGTCGCCATCTGTGCCGATCGATAATGAGATGCCAAAGGAGCTTTGGTCTGATAGAGAGGTGGATCTCACCCAACGTCGGGTTTTTGGGTGTACCACCTACACCTTGATCGATGGAGCCGACAGATCAAAGCTGGATTCCAAGTCAAAGAGGTGCACACTCATCGGCTATGGTGGCGATGAGTTTGGGTACCGTTTGTACGATCACCAAACTCGGAAGGTCATTCGGAGACGAAATATGATCTTCAGAGAAGAAGTCCTTTACAAGGACTGGGACAAGGACACCTCAGAGCAGGCATCACCATCAGAAGTTGATCATCTTCTGATAGATCCAGTGCAAACATCTGCAAAAGGTTCTACACCTTCTCAAGCTAATGGGGTGGCAAAACAAAATGAAGAAGCGGATCCTGATCAACTCGAGGTCCCAATTGCACTTAGGAAAGGAGAGAGAGAGATAGGAGATTGCCATCTCGATATCTTGAAACTCTGAACTACTTATTGCTTACAGATAATGGTAAGCCAGAGAGTTATGATGAAGCTCAGGAATCCGATGCCAGAGTCAAGTGGGAGTCGGCGATGCAAGAGGAGATGAATTCTCTTCAAAAGAACCAGGCATAGGATTTGGTTGCTCCTCCTACAGGCAAGAAGATGCACCATAACCGGTGGTTATTCAGAGAGAAGAAAGAGCCTAATGGGTCTATTAGGCATAAAGGAAGGTTGGTAGTCAAGGGCTACGAACAACGAGCGGGGATCGACTTCCAAGAGATTTTTAACCCGGTGGTAAAGCTAAATACCATCAGGGCTGTTCTGAGTTTGGTCGCTATCGACGACTTACACTTGGAACAAATGGATGTCAAAACAACTTTTCTCCACAGTGATTTGGAGAAAGAGATGTACATGTACCAGCCGAAAGGATTCTTGAAGAAAGGCAAGGAGCAGTATGTCTGCAGGCTACGCAATAGCCTTTACGAGCTAAAGCAAGCCCCCAGGCAATGGTACAGAAGGTTTGACGATTTTATGGTGGCTCAGAAGTTTGCTAAGTGCAAGACTGATCAGTGCTGCTATGTGAAGAGGATAGAAAGCTCGTTCGTGATACTATTGTTATACGTTGACAATATGCTAATCGCTAGCCCTGACATGAAGATGATCAAGGATTTGAAGGCCAGTCTTTTTGGAGTCTTCGAGATGAAAGATCTTGGCCTAGCAAATCAAATCCTTGGTATGAGGATTTACAGGGATAGATCATCCATGATACTTCATCTCTCGTAGTCCAAGTATGTCAACAAGATTCTAAAGCATTTTTACATGAAGAATGCCAAGCCTGTGAGCACGCCATTAGGGGCACACTTCAGATTATCAGCAGAGAAATCACCAACTACTGAATAGGAGTTGAGCTACATGGATCAAATCCCATATGCATCAGTCGTAGGTAGCCTGATGTACGCTATGGTCTCTACCCGCCCCGACATAGCACATGCTGTAGGTGTCGTCAGTCGATACATGAGCAAGCCTAGCAAGCAACACTGGGAAGCAGTAAAGTGGATATTCAGATATCTCAAAGGGACTTCTACTCGTGCTATTGAGTTTGGCAGTAATAGCATGCAAGTTGATGGTTTCATTGACTCCGACATGGCTAGAGATCTTGATGGCAGAAGGAGTACCACAAGGTACGTCTTCACACTTAGTAGCAGAGCCGTCAGCTGGGTATCGCGCCTTCAGGACATCGTGGCATTGTCAACCACGGAGTCGGAAGATATTGCAGTCACCGAGGCCTGCAAGGAAATGATCTGGATGAAAGGACTCTTGGGAGAACTTGGTCGTCAAGTAGAGTGTGTGCTCTACAGCGATAGTCAAAGAGCCATTCATCTTGCTAAGAATGGTGGTTTTCACTCCAGAACAAAGCATATCGATATCAGATATAGGTTTGTCCAGCAGAAGCTCGAAGATGGGGAGTTTGATCTTCGAAAGATTGATACCAAAGTTAACTCAGCTGACATATTTACAAAGTACGTTCCATCCGATAAAGGGAAGCTATGCACAGCTTCCATTGGTCTAGTTGATTGAGCTAGAGGCCGCCGCCGCACAGAGATGACACTATACTCGGGATATCTCCAAGTGGGAGATTGTTGAGGTTGATGGAGTTATCCCTCTTCATGTACTCACCCCATCCTCTTATCGAGTTTTCTTATGGAGGTGATCCTTGATATCTTTGTGATTTTGGTAGGGAGTTATGAGGAGATCCTGTTGGTTGTGAAGGATGAAGAGCTGGCCTTAATTGTTGGTCAGTTAAGGAAAAATCTAGCTATATATTATGAGGGGGGACAACCATGCATGCATAGATGGAATGTAGACCTTAATTGACACCCATGATTTCAGCAGCTCATGATGGGCATCCAAGATTTCAACAGCCATATTAGTTGGGCTGCTTGAAAATGGAAAGGATATAATTTCAGATTCTTGTGTCCCCTTCCTTATGTGCACTTGTGTTTCCTTTTTGTGAGAGAGACTTGGTGCTTAAATAGGGGATGGGTGATGAGGGTTGTTGTAACTTGTAACTTTGTATCTTCATCTTGGTTATAGTGGATTTGCGCGACGGTCCTGGACGTAGCCCTTATTCCCAGGGTGAACCACGTTAAATCCTTGTTGTTTCTTGTGGTGTGTGTTGTGCTTGTGAATTTTGTTTCTTGTTTTCAGGTTGCAATCCCAAGATCGTGGGCAGAAGGATTGCGGAGGCTATTCCCGTGATCTCGAACCCTATCGACGAGCGTCCGTGTGTCGCTCGCTCGTCGTTACATCCTTGACACGGCGGCGGTTTGTACAAGGTGATGTTGGATTTCTCTTCCCGATTTTGGGTCGCATGTCCTGGTTTTCGGCTGCTCCTCGGGTCCGACGATTCTTCATCTTCGACGTGTTGTGGCAGCTTAGACCAATCGATACGGAGGCCACCGTATAGGTCCAGTGGACCTCACCTCGGCTCGTTGCGGCAACTCCCGGCCTCGGTGGTGGATGGAGTGCTGGAGGGCGAGTTCCTTCCCGCGGCGGTGCATACTAACTCGGTGGCAGTGCCGACCGGCTCGGTGGTGGCTCTTCTGATTTTGGGCTTGTGTTGGTCGTTAGATGTGTATATTTTTATTTTATTTTGTGGGTGCGCCGACGCAACGGCTGTTGATGGGCTTCATCCCTATTGTTCTTGGCGGTTTTTAGGGCTGTTGGCTCTGTATTTGGTCGCTGGTGTTGTGATGTATGTGACGGCTTTGGGCCGAGGATGTTTTTGCCAGACTGTGACGGTTTCTTTCATCGAAGTGGCGACTTTTGATGCTTGCACTAGGGTGTGGTGCCTCTTGAGGTCTATTGTGACCTCACCTTTGATGAAGAAAAAAAAAAGCAATGTTATTCGCTCGAGTGTAGGTTTGCTACGGATTGATTTACTGCACTTGCGTATGGCTCAATCACCGTGTGCCACATCATCCGATAGCAAGAGTAGCCACGTTGTGCCCTTTTAATGGACAATGTGGTGCACCGTGATTGATCCGTAAGCTGGTGCTGCAAATCAATCGGGTAGCAAAAATGCACTTAATGTATGCCCGTCAAAATTCAGAATTCCAAAATAGCATGATTTTTTGTTGAGCAATGCTTTCAACCCCCTCAATTTTATAAGCTCAAATGACAGGCGACATTTGCCTTCGGATCGGGGCTGAGTGTGATTCACCTATCCAGCCTAGGTGTAACGGACGGCTATGATCGGGTAAGTAAAGAGAATGTCTGTACAGCTTTTTGGTCGAATAGTATTTTCATTTCCTTTGCTACTGATTCATGCCCACCAAATCTGAAATTTTTTTTTCCTGTTTTTCCCCCCCCTAAAATAAGTCTATCATCCATTACAAAGCCCGAAAAAAGACACAGCCGAAATTATCCAGATTTACAAACCGACATAATACCTAAGGAAAATCACGGAAACGTGTATGACGATGAACAAATATATGTTTTCAATTGCTAAGGGGTTGTTTGGCATCATTCCGGAACCCTATGTTTCTATTCCTAATTCTATATTTTAAAAATAATGGATAGTATTTGTTCCGGTGGAATGAAGAGTTGGAAACGAGAATTTATCACTTCGTGTATTTTTATACCGTCCGAAATGATGAGCCATAATTATAATTGGTAATTAACAAAAATACCTTCTTCTGGATGAGGATTAAGCGGAACAGCTGTTCCTCATACCAAACATCCCTTAACCAGTTGGCAGTTTGTTTAGGGGGTGATTGGTATGTGGAACAACTGTTCCCCTTAATCCTCTTCCAGAAGAGATTATTACCATCAATTACTATTTCTAATGCAATTTGATGGTCCAGCATTCCGGTTGTCATAGAAATCGTTGGAGTGATATTTTTTAGTTCCCAAGACTTTCATTCCACCGGAACAATTACTAGCCGTTATTTTCAAACCATAGAATTCAGAATGAAAATAGATTGTTCTGGAATGATGCCAAACACCCCATTAACTTCACGATGCATATGGGAAATACGAAGAGTCCGAAGAATTTTACTACAGTAGCATTTCACTATCCCTTTTGCTACATCCAGCGAACGAAACCCTTTCGCTACTCTTTGGTGAGGTTTTAACCAAAATGACCCTCAACTAACCTATATTGTTCTAACTGACCCTAGGTTTCAAAGTTTTACTTTTATGACCTTATTTTTTTTTTTTTGACAACTTTGCCCCCGTGAATATAATGTAAGTGCAGCTCAACGGTTTCTATTTTTTCTCTGAGTTTTTCACCCGTATCAAAGAGAAGAGAGGGAGGGAGAGAGGGAGGGAGGAAGAGATAAAGAGAAGAGAGAGAGAGAGGGAGGGAGAGATAGAGAGAGGAAGGGCACATCTTCTTGAGGCGGGAAAGCTATCTACAGCGGCAGAGGAGTAGGAGCATCGCCACCGGACTACTCTCTCTCACCTGAGGAATGTGGAAACCCTTTGTGAGGAATTGATCTACAGCAGCAACATCGTCATCGGACCCCTTCTCTCTCATGGTCTCACCATTGGTATTTTTTCTCATTCTATTCCTCTTCAAATGCTATAATTTCTTTGAAATCTTTTTTTTTTTAAATTCTATAGAAAAATTATAGGGTATTTATTTATCTATGATCAAACATTTGTGTTGTATGGTTTCTTAATGTTATTTGTATAACCCATTTGTGGAATTATGGTACATGATTAAGCCTCTGCTTCATCTTACTCCAATATAGTTATATTTTTGTCGACCTTTGATATCGATTCTCTCAACATCCGGTGAAACTTTCTCTGACAATCACTTCGGGTGTTTTCATCCCGGCGTAGACGAATGACTACATAATTACATGCTTCAACCCTAATCTCTAGAAACTCATTGAAATATTTCAATTGAGATATTTCAATTGAGATATTTCAAGAAATGTGGTATAGATCCCTCAGTAAAATTATAGTGAACCACATAAAATAGCCTAAAGCAGCATCATTTAAGCACAAATACTCGACTTACTGGCAAATATACCCGCACAAATAGCAGAAGAAATGGAGAACCGATATGTTGCAAACCACGACACAATTGGCAACACAACAGTGATTAGCAAAGCAAGCGCTGAAGTTATTGCCCATCCAAGATACAACGATGAAGCATAAGGAGAGTAAAAGTTTTTTTGATCTCCATCCCACCCTTTGTAGCCCAAGTCATCTAAAGGCTTTGTAGAAACTATTGCACCAAGGGATAAAACTGAACCAATATTAAAGCAAAGTTGTTTTTATTGATTACACATGTCACCAATACAATGAAATGCTTGGTAATCTAATGTGTTATTTAAAGAGGGCAATGCTTATAAGAAAACAAAATCCTGGGTTCCACTCTACAATATCACTTAAAATGAGAAACTTCATGTAATCAAAAGTCAAAATGCATGACCGAAAAGTTTAATCCAGGCTAAAGTTTCAGTAGACCTTCGATATCGATTCTCTCAACATCCGGTGAAACTTTCTCCGACAATCACTTTGGGTGTTTTCATCCCGATGTCGACGAATGACTACATAATTACATGCTTCAACCCTAATCTCTAGGAACCCATTGAATTGCTAAATCCTAAATCCCACATTCGGGAATGAGCTAAATATTGGTTATGCATCTATATATTATGTTGCTTGCATATTTCTTTAATGTATTGTACTAACTAATTTGAATATATTTATTTTGTTTGCAGCATACCACCATGGATACAGCACTGCCCGTATTATGCGTTTGCGATGGAGATTTAGTTAAAGATAATGCTAAATATAAGTACACTGGTGGAACAACAAAGACGTTTTTTTTGCCTCGTTCGTCTTCTTTTGATCAACTCATTGATCTGATATATCGTTTTATGAATATTAAGAAAGATGAATATGATATCTCTATCAAGGTTGTATATCCTAGTACGGTCCCTTGTCCACCTGTCGAGATTTTGGATGATGGTGACGTTGCTTTATTTATTGCCCATAGTATTCGTAACGTGAATAATTCAAATATTCCGTTGCTAGTACGTAGAGTACAAAAATGTCCCATTTCACATCATATCTTCCAAACAACTCTGAAGAGAAAGGTACCTGAAATCTGTAGTGAACGATCGAAGGTTTGCAGGAAGAAATCCAAAATTCCTCCAGTTGTGAACACAGAAGATTCTCTTTCCAGGAGAGATTCATCTTATCTACCTACAATAGATATTGGTGGTAGCATTGAAAATGTATCTTCTGTACAATGCACTCAGAATGATGAATCTCATGGAAAGAAAATTCTCGATAACACTTTTGTGGATGATATCAGGTGAGACTGTTACTTCTTTTTAAATTTAAAATATTTTTATCAACTTATAATTTTTGTTGTAATCCATGAAATCCTATACTTGTAGGTTTTCAAATGATGATGTATATTGTGGCATAAGTGATGTGAAGTTTGCCATAGACCTCAATTCATATCCAACTCCTCACTCGGAGGCAGAGGTTGGCCTACTTGCAGATCCACTTCTTCACCAAATGGCAGATCTTAACACAGAGCCTACGTACAGTGGTGATGGATGCACTGCACTAAATGCATTACTGTTTGGCACTCCAAAGAAAAATATATACCCCAAGACAGTAGAGTCCGATCCAAATGACTCTCCAAATCAATCACTTAATAATTCTCTAATATCTTCATCGACCATCTTTAGGTAAGTATAATATGGTGAATTGTTGTAAAAGTTTTATGTATGATAAAACTACTTCTATTTGCTCTTATTATATAAACTTTGCAGGTCTTCCCCACAAAGTCCAAAGAATGATATGGTGAAAGATTATCCTCAAAGTTTGGAGAATGATTTGGTGAAAGAAGAGATTTTGGAGAATCGAAGCTGGATTGTGAAGGCACACAATAAAGAGCATCTTTCTTGCTTTGAAGATATATACATTAATAGTGGTTTCCAAGAAAAAATAAAATTCAATGATGATTTTCGTAATCTTGAGATTCACCAAATGTTCAAGGACAAGATAAGCATGATTTTTCTTCTAAATAAGTATGTCATGGAAGCAAACATTAAATATATGGTCATAAAATCAAGCAAAACACGGTATACTATAAAGTGCAAAAGGGAAGGCTGCCCTTGGAGGTTGCATGCATCAAAGTTGAATGGAACTGAAGTTTTTCAGATTAAAACATTAGCTCCCGTGCACAATTGTTCATTGCCACAGCGTGGGGTTGATCATCAACAAGCTACTAGTAGGTTGATTAGTGAGTTTGTAAAGGATCGACTTGAAGCACATGTACTTTACACACCAAAGGCGATTATATGTGATGTTCAGAAAAAGTTTGGTGTCAAAATTAGCTACAGAAAAGCATGGAAGGCGAGAGAGATTGCTATTAATGAGGTACGGGGATCATATGAGGACTCTTATGCATTGCTTCCTATGTATTGTGATCAGCTCATGAAAACGAATTCTGGGACTATTGCAAAAATCCAACGAGAAGGAGGTAGGTTTCTTCGTTTGTTTTTGGCCCTTGGTCAATGTATTAGAGTTTATCGAAGAGGGTTGTTAAGGCCAGTGATAGCTGTTGATGGATCCCATTTAAAGGGAAAGTATAAAGGGACACTTTTCCTTGCCACTATTTTGGATGGAGATAACCATATATTTCCTATTGCACTTGGCGTTGGAGAATCCGAGAATAACAACAGTTGGAATTGGTTCTTGACACAGCTGCGTGATGCATTATGTATGACAGAACAGATGATGATAAACTTGGTTATTATATCAGATCGTCATATGGGTTTATTGTCTCAAGTTCCAGTAGTCTTTCCACATGCTTACCATGGATATTGTGCATTTCATATATCTCAAAATATGTTTTCAAAATTTAAGCAACCACGGCTATACTCATATTTCTACAATGCTGCCAAGGCAACAAGGCCAACAAAGTTTTATTCATTAATGGAGACCATTAAAAAAGTCAACAAAGAGGCATATGAATGGCTGAACAATATTGATAAAGAAAGATGGACTACGGCATTTTTTCCCAGAAGACGGTACAATATTATTACCACAAACTCTTCTGAAAGCTACAATAGTGTTCTTAAAGAAATCAGAGAATATCCAATTACAATGATTATTGAGGAATTTCGATTAAAGCTACAAGGCATGTGGTTCAAGCGACGAAATGTGGCAACTGCTTTGACAACCATACTAACTACTTGGGCTGAAAAAGAGTTAGCATCAGATATGTCACATGCTCGTGACACAAGTTGTGATCCAATTAATATTGATGAGTATTTCGTTAGATCATTGCATCACCATGATCATGTGGTGTTGAGTAAGGGTATGTGCACTTGTCGTAAGTTTGATGTCATGGGGATGCCTTGTATTCATGCCTTAGCTGAACTTGCGATTTATAAAACATATCCATATAAGTACTGTGCACATTTTTACTCTGCTGATAATTATCGATCAACATATGAAGAGTCAATCTATCCAGTTGGAGACAAAAGTCAGTGGGAGGTACCAGAGTTGCAGAATTCTGAAAAATTATTACCACCGATGATGAAAACTCCAGCAGGAAGGCCAAAGAAGAAGCGGATACTCTCTCAAGGTGAAGAACGTAGAACAGTCAAATGCGGTAGATGTAAAAGGACGGGGCATAATCGAAAGTCCTGTAAGTTTCCTATTCCACAGGGAGATTAACATATGTAGTTCAAATAGTGGTGTGGTGAAAAACTTCTACTTTGTGCGTTGTAATTATGGTGTGGAAAACTTTAACTTTTTGTGTTGTAATTATGATGTGGAAAACTTGTACTTTTTACGTTGTAATTGTGATGTGGAAAACTTCTACTTGTATTGGAAATATAGTGTGAAAAATATTGGTGGGCTGTAATTATGATGTGGAAAACTTCTAATTCTTGTATTGTAATTATGGTATGAAAAATTCTACTTTTTGCGTTGTAATTATGATGTGGAGAACTTCTACTTCTTCTATTGTAATTATGGTGTGAAAAACTTCTATTTTTTGTGGTGTGAAAAACTTATACTTATTGTGTTGAAATAGTGGTCTGGAAAAATATTGGTGTCAATAATTAATTGGTGGGTTGTAATTGTGAAAAACTTTTAGTTTTAATGATATGAAAAACTTATACTTTGTGCTAAAAAATATTGGTGTCAATCATAAATTGGTGGGTTGTAATATTGGTGCCAATCACAAGATGTTGCTTTTTCGGCATAAAAATTTACACCAGTTCTTATAATTTCTGAAAATTTTCATCATAAGTTCATCCACAGATCTTCAAGCTACAAAAATTGGACAAACTGGACATGATTTTTGATTTACCTAAAGCCAGAAAGAGAAGAAATAATTTAAAACCTATAAAACATTCAAAGGACAAAGAAGAATATACAGTTGAGTATGATCAATTGTTGTGGAGCATATATATCACTGTTGTGGAGCATATGATATGCTCCAGAAGTACAGAAGACAAACTGCTCACAACTTAATGTCACTGTTGTGGAGCATATATGGAGCATATTATAATGCTCCAGGAGTATATGATATGCTCCAATATGCTCCACAAAAGTCATAGCCAGCTAAGATATATGGAGCATATTATATGCTCCATATATGCTCCACACCAGTACGTATTACCAGCTGAGATAAATGGAGCATATTATAGGCTCCATATATGCTCCACACCAGTAATAGCCAGCTGAGATATATGGAGCATATCATATGCTCCAATATGCTCCACACCAGTAATAGCCAGCTGAGATATATAAAGCATATTATATGCTCCATATATGCTCCACACTAGTAATTACTGCCAGCTGATATAAATGGAGCATATCATATGTAAGATAAAATTTTGATTTTAAAATGACTCTAAATCCCATGTAAGATGAAAATCTGATTTGTATGAAGGAAAACTGAGCCCATATAAAGGATCCTCATTTGGAAAAGGTACGAGTGCCAATACCTAAAATAGAAAAATCTGATTTTAAAATGAGCCCAATTTCCCATGTAAGATGATCTATTTAAATTTTTGTCAACGATTACTTGGTATGATAAAATCAGAAAGGCCATAATCAATAATCTTCATAGGATGATCCATTCAACCCTCTTTGTCTAGATGTTTTCAAATTCTAGGGAATAAGGGTTGCTCCATAGATTTATAGTATTCCAAAAATATTCTTAGTGAATGAAATATTCTTAGATTTATGGTTTTCCAAAAATATTCTTAGTAGATGTCATTAGTATTGAATGAGTATATTGCAATGAAATTACAAATTCATGGAATTTGATTTGGTATAAAACGGGCCAGATAATAGAACTATAAAAGAATATAAATTTGTATGCATAACTATAAAAGACTTAAATTTCAAATTTCAAAAATAAAACTGTTCTAACTACAATACCCAAAGTTCTCCTTGAGTTTCCTTTAAGAACAAAAAGAAGAAGATAGCAAGTTTTTCAAAAAAAAAAACCAAGTTTTTTGACATAAATAAGAGGAAATATCAGATGCTACAAATATCATCTTTTATCAAAAGACTTGATTTGAAATAGTCAAGATTTACGTGAAATATCATCTTCATATTAGCAAGTATATCTCTCAATATGTAGAAGATGTAAAACTCTACTAAAATCCTCTTTTGAAGACCTTTCTAATTAGAATTCCTCTTGAGATAAAAACATTTTAAGTGATCCACTATCAAAATCGAAGAGAGTACAATTATGATTTTGGAGACAATTTTCCTCAAAATCAGCGCATAGTCACATTACTTCATCCCAAAAATACTTATAGGGTCCATTTACATACTATGTCAATACTAACATTGTACCTAGGAAGCTCATATTTGAACTACTTGTGAATTGCTGTTGGTACGGATGTGCGCTCTCTGTTTGCTTATCTCGGTGACCCTTTTTTATTCACAAACTGAGCAATCATCCGCTGAAGTTTCCTACAGTCCGTGTCTTTGGATAATAACAATTCTTCTGATATCGATCTAAATTTTTTTTTTTTATTTTAGTTGGATAATAACAAAATGAAATTAATAATATGTTGATTTTATTAGTACCGAGTGCTGGCTAGAAGTTGGAGTGGGAGCTGTCCCATCCTTTCTTATATGTGTTGCGAGGAATAACGTCATTATGTCCATCGAAATTTCAAGATTGTCCTTCATCTATAAAAGATCAAAGACATATAATTATTGAAGATGACAAAACTATTGGCATTTATTCACATTTATAGTCTTACCAGCTCATCTATGTTCCACTTTACACATTTCCGATTATCTATGGAACAGAAAACTAAACCATATTACAGTCTCATTATACAATTGATATTAAAAATATTTTTGGCACCCAACAAGCATTGAGATCATTTTTTATCATGAACTCACCATCTCCATCGTCACTCTCAGACGAACTTCTATAAGTTTCAGGGTCATGTGGAGTATTATGCACATCTAGTGCTGGTGTTGAGGATGTTGTAGCGTACGACATATATCCTGAAAATGGTCACATAATCAAATAGTTAAGATAATGAAATATTATAAATCCAGTTACATATCCATAGTGGCCACAAACGTACACTAAAGAAGTTGACCTCATGCCAAACAGTGGCCACAAACGTACACTAAAGAAGCTCACCACACACCAGATAGATCAATCTGTATTAAGATACAAGCTTCACTCCATAAATCCATAATAGATCAATCTGTATTAAGATCAGCAGCAACACTAATCGACAATTTTTTTTTTTGTGGGGGGTAGGAGATTAAAAAAATAAAGGTGATTACAAACTAGGCTATGCCCAGAATGGGCAAGCATAGGCCCAGCTTCAAGTAAAGTAAACAAAAAATACATGCAAAACACAAGTGCAAAAATCTGCACTAGTGCAAAAATCTGCACTAGTGCAAACCTGTAAAAAACTGCACTAGTGCAAACCTGCAAAAAACTCACTATGACCACCCCCTTTACTTCTTGTGGATATGTCAGTCGTACCCTTTGGCCACTTCTCTTTTATTCTCTTCACCATTGGATGAAGAGGGACTGCACTTGCAAGATTAAAATTTTTCACAATTTCATATTTCAACACAAAATTCTACATAATTTTATATTTCAGCATATTAGAATAAAATTCTGCACAAGTCTTTCAACTAGGAGGGATCCATTCAACACACTGGAAACTCACCTGCAATAATATGAAGCAAATCCTTTCCTTTCTTTCTCAGTCTCGAGCTCGGGCTTGTGATCCCATAACAAATTGTATGCCTTTAATAAGAAAAACCAGATTTATCACATCATAATTCACATGCATATTTGCTGGCTAGAGCCTTGTGATTTATCAACATAAAAAATCTACCAAGAAGTTTGCCAGAATAACATACCTGACCCTTCCTTGAAATTACGCAACGAGAATCACCAGCATTTGCAACAATGAGTTGGTTGTTTCTAATGACCGCCACACAAGCAGTGCTTCCTGATGTTGGTCCAGAGAAATCAGAGTGGGGTCCCTGCACAAAGTTTCAGGTCACAAAACATCTGGGGAGAAAAACTTTGCCATACAATCCAACTTTGTGTTCTAAAAGAATTGTACCAAAAGTAAACTAGTCCAAAAATCTTACTACAATAGTTGGTGGATCATCTAATGTATCTCTATTGCCAAGTGGATTATGAATTGGTGTTGACACATTGGTTTATTCTTCCAAGGATATTGACACAATCAAAACAAAAAAAAAATTTCCATTTACTAGACATATGGTGAATCAGATTGGATGAATGTAAGTCACTACCGGCAAAAATCAGCATTTAAGACAAAAATCAGCATTTCGGACAAAAATTAGCAAAATCAGCATTTCGGGCAAAAATCAGTATTTCAGCAAAATCTGCATTTGGGGCAAATTCAGCATTTCGGGCAAAATCAGCATTTTGGGCAAAAAAATTAGCAAACCCAATGATTTTTGCAATCAAATTGCAATCCCACAAAACTGATTTTACAATCAAAAGAAAAAATCAACTTCTATATATGCCTTTTAGAATCAAAATTGATTTTACTGTTTTAGAATCAAGTATCATCCCACAAAATCTGATTTTACTAGTCTTCCAAAATCATATGCCATGTCAAGATGTTGCGAACATCTCGAATAATTCGAGAAAACCAATTGCATGTACGTACTCTAGTTTGTAGGGCACAGAGCTAGTCTTGGCTAACCAACTTCTAACCAATTGTCACAAAAATATTCCAAAAGCTGTACAAATATTAATTTGATGTAAAAGAAAGAAAAATACTTTAAAAAAAAGTAAAGAAAAAGAAAAGCAAAGGAATGAGATGTTTAAAGTCCAAAAGCAGTGATTTGGAAAATAGAGACCGAGATTGGGGCACGGGCCATTACTGTATAGGTGAAAAAAAAAACAGAGATTATTTCCAAACCTGGTGACGGAGAGGTTAAGTGTGGCGAGGGTTGATGCTGTGCGATCGGGTCGTTCTGTATCGGTTCTTCTGCACGATTGAAAATATAGAGTGAATCAATTTTTTTTTGCCCAAGAAGTACAATGTCGGTGAAAAAAAAAAGAATCTAAACAAAGAGTAAACATCTTTCTGCCGTACAAATTAAAACCAAAATAAAACAACATTGGCAACATATTGCCATCCTCTATCATCGATGCAATCATTTCCAACATATTGCAATCCATTATTTCTAACTTAAAATTTAGCACAATTTGTTTTTTTTTTTTGCCCAACAAAAAAACTGATCATCCTTGCCCAAAAAAAATGCACTGTAGCATTAGAGTGAATCAATTTTTTTAGCCCAAGAAGTACAATGTAGGTGAAAAATAAACTGAAAAGGTAATGCTCGTGACTGTCTAAGTAATATTTAATATACTTTACATTGGAAACCAAATGCATCATAAAAAACAACATACAGGACTATTGTTTCCATACATAGAGAACAGCTAAAATGATGGTTCATAAAAAATACCAGTTGTGGAAATATCTTAGCAAAAGGCAAATGTCTTATCTACTAAGATGGAAAACAAAATCTCTCACCAGACACAAAAGGCAGAACCGCAGCTGGTTGTCTTGATAATCAATTCCAGTTGCAGGACCATATATTTTCCCACCAGTTTTCCCCCAAACCTTGAAGTATCCACAATATTGGAGTGTGAGCTCACCAACAGTTGTCATACATTATGAGTAAAGAGGAAAATAAACTAAAGAGAAACCACAACGAAAACCGTAAACAAAGACCTTTCCAAGAAATATCGGGTGATCAACAAACACCCGATCAACTCCCCTTTTGTGGCAGTGGAAGAAGCTAACAGTTTCAGTTTTGTCCCCAACTTTTAACTGCATTCAAGGTTGAATAGTGGAAATATTAGCAACAACTGCAATACAGTTTATCAGAGAAGAGCTTCTAATAGAAGAAGCAAAACATATTTCACTTATACCATTCAGGTTTACATACCTCAACCAAAACATCTGTGTCCCATGCATCCTTATATTGATCATAACGTGGAGAAATAGTCATGACTCGGTGTCCAATGGCCTAGAGAAGGGTCAGTCTCATCACTTAGTAAAAATATAGACTAACAGAGCATAAAAGACCGTAACAAACAGATGAATTCTAATTCACTTGTACTACATCAATCTGCATAATCTGCATGTGATAAAAGAAGATGCTTACTGCCATGGCTGGTGGTAGCCCTCCAAGAACATCACCAAGACCCCCGGTTTTGCTCCATGGAGCCACCTCAGCTCCAACAAAGATCACATTCATCCCATTTCCACATATGATCCCCGAAGGCCTATTATTTTCATGACTAGGATCCCTCCTAGATCGCCGAGGAGTTGCTTTTGGAATAGTTTGCATTTGGACGAAATCTATGATATTCAGAGCTCTCAGCCCACTAGAAGCAGTGGCACGGTTCCTCAGCTGTGGAATCCTTCGGTTTTGGAATGTTCTCGGCTCCAAATCAACAGCTCCCCCATAGTTGGCTTGAGGGATTTTTGAAATGAAGTGCGAAGCAGTAATGGAAGCCATTGGGAGTTGCTCACTAGAATAGTAGCTGAAGGCATTAGAAAACTACTTCATCTAATATAAATAGGTACATACATATATTCCTATATACAATTAGTATACTCTATGAAGAAAAAATGTGGCAGGCTTTATTTATAACACCAGAATTCTTTGAAATATCATTTCTTTAGAAATAATACATAATAAATACAATTAACAAATCAAAATATTTTCATATAAAAAGTAAAAACATCTGAACTGAACAAACTATAAAGGACATGCCGAGGACAAACTAAATTTTTTTCTCACGTTGAGAGGACCCAGCAAAGAGAATTGATTGTGCTATAAGAAAAATCGAGATAATCATCATAAAGGAAACTAATCTGGTGCAGGCAATTCTGAAATATATATAGTTCGAGCCGATAAGTGAGCAAAAGCAAAGAGTTATTCACAAGCAACTTAGGCAACACTAATACCAAATGCATCATAACAGTCAGATTATAAGATTTTATTGATCACAAAGGCTCCATATCAATGAATATCTATCTTCAAATTGAGGGAACATAACAAGGCCATTGTAGTTAATATTTTTGGCATATATGCATTACATTTCTACAAAAAGAATGGCATGGACATAGCAATGTAGCATAGTTCATACGACTAAATACAAATACAACGATTTTGTAAGACGATATTCGTTCTATCAATGGAATATATGCATTATAATCTATTACTTACTTTATTGCTATTGTCTTAGCATTTAGTGCAGTGCTGTAAAAATCATGCACCTCCTCGGGAGCTGAAAAACTTGCTAAACATGCTTCCAAGGGCACTCTTGGACGAACAATTTCGTCACTAGTTCTGCTAAAACCAAGTCTTTTTAGTTTCACATTAGAAAACTATTGGCAGGGCATAGAATGTACTAGAACCTGGCTGAGATAAGGAGCTTTTGAAGCTTACCGATAGCAAAGGTGCAAGCCTCAAATTTCAGTATCAACTAATTGCTGAAAATAAATATTGACAGAAAAAGGGTTCATTACCCATCAGTTTGAAATTTCTTTAAAAGTGCTTTACAGTAGAAAGGTAATATGTAATATTTATATGGAGCATATCATATGCTGTGGTGGAGCATATTGTATGCTGTGGTGGAGCATATATGTAACATTACTGTGGTGAAGCATATTGTATGCTCCATATATGCTCCACACCAGTACAGTGCTATGGTGGAGCATATCATATGCTGTGGTGGAGCATATATGTAACATTACTGTGGTGAAGCATATTGTATGCTCCATATATGCTCCACACCAGTAATAGCCAACTGATATATATGGAGCATATCATATGCTCCATATGCTCCATACCAGTAAAAGCCAGGTGCCATATATGGAGCATATTATATGCTCCATATATGCTCCACACCAGTGAAAGCATATATGGAGCAAATAAGAGAGTAACCCGTAACTTAGCAAAGACCGGAGCAAATAAGAGAGTAACCCGTAACTTCACATTGATTAAAGAATATTTATAGCACAAGGATCTTATCGACTTTAAGCCTTTTGGATGGGTGAGTGCCCTTGTTTCCTCCAACATGGCCGATTGCCTCCTCCCTTGGGCAGGTATGCTTCTTTATTTCTCTTTTTTCTTCCTTCATTCATGCTTGAGATGCATCAATGTCACAACCAAGTGGAATCAAAGAAACCAGAGCAAAACTAGTGCAAACTCAGATGGTCAAGAAAAACTAAAGTATCATTTATCCCACCAATGTGGAATCAAGAAAAATAAATCAACAAAATACAAAGGAAGATTTGATTGAGATTGCCATCATTGTGGTTGAAATGTTAAGGGGCATAGATATTTTGGGCCTTTATGATGTTCATGAAATCATTGTCAACCCATCAGTTTGAAATTTCTTTAAAAGTGCTTTACAGTAGAAAGGTAATATGTAATATTTATATGGAGCATATCATATGATGTGGTGGAGCATATTGTATGCTGTGGTGGAGCATATATGTAACATTACTGTGTTGAAGCATATTGTATGCTCCATATATGCTCCACACCAGTACAGTGCTATGGTGGAGCATATCATATGCTATGGTGGAGCATATATGTAACATTACTGTGGTGGAGCATATTGTATGCTCCATATATGCTCCACACCAGTAATAGCCAACTGATATATATGGAGCATATCATATGCTCCATATGCTCTATACCAGTAAAAGCCAGGTGCCATATATGGAGCATATTATATGCTCCATATATGCTCCACACCAGTAAGTATTACCATCTGAGATAAATGGAGCATATCATATGCTCCATGTATGCTCCAAAACAGTAAATGCTACATAACTGAAATTCAATAATGTCACTGTTGTGGAGCATAAATGGAGCATGTTACATGCTCCATAACTCATCCCAGTAATAAACAGTTGAGATATTACTGATGTGGAGCATATATGGAGCATATCATATGCTCCATACCAGTAAAAACCAACTGTGATATATGGAGCATATTATATGCTCCATATATGCTCCACACCAGTGAGTATTACCAGCTGAGATAAATGGAGCATATCATATGCTCCATACATGCTCCACAACAGTAAATTCTCCATAACTCAACCCCAATAATGTCACTGTTGTGGAGTATAAATGGAGCATGTTACTGATGTGGAGCATATATGGAGCATATCATATGCTCCATACCAGTAAAAGCCAACTGTGATATATGGAGCATATTATATGCTCCATATATGCTCCACACCAGTAAATATTACCAGTTGAGATAAATGGAGCATATCATATGCTCCATACATGCTCCACAACAGTAAATGCTCCATAACTCAACCCCAATAATGCCACTGTTGTGGAGCATAAATGGAGCATAAGTGGAGCATGTTACACGACGATACATTTCCAATTACAATCAATATAACCAATTACATTACATGTAGCATCACATCCAACACTTGTGTATGCGCAAAAAAGGTACGGGTCGGCTTTATTGCACAAAACGAGATTACAATTGTGGCCGGGACCCGGGTTGCTCGGGTGTAGCGAGTCCGGGTTGCGGCGAGTTTTGATCAGGGGATTGTGGGAAAGATCTTCTGGGGGATCCCTTTGATCCGCGTCTCCACGTGGTGTTTGTGCGAGAGCTCTGAAGGGGCTGCCCAGGACAGGGGTTTTACAGGGAGAGGGTTTTGGAGAGGCTAAGGAATGTCCACCGTTGCTTGGTCCCTTCCGTGCTTCGCGCTTTCTCGGCTAGGGGGGTTTTCGGCTTCGTTCCTCGGTCTTCGTGTCTTCCTCGTTCCTTGCTTGACCTCGGTGTCCTTGATCGTCGGTTCGCGGCGTCGATCGAGCTTTTGGCGTTGGCTTTGGCTTTGGCTTTTTGGCTTTAGCTTGGCTCCGGCGTGGCTCTGGCTTTTGCTTTGCTTTGGCGCTTGCACTTGGACGTAGCTGGGAGAGACTTGCGATGCTTTCGTTCTTCCGGACTTAGCGTCGTATCGGCTAGAACGTGCGGTGCTTTTGCTCGTGGCCGGCGTAGTCGCTTGGCTTTGGCACTTGCGTTGCTTTGGCGCGGGCTTTACTGGGGCTTTGCTTTGGCTTCTTGCGTTGGCTTTAGCTTCAGCGTCAACTCGATCTTCTTCCTCGAACGACGTGGGCTACTTCTTCGGTGCTTCGATGGCTTGCGTGTTGACGGGACTTCTCTTCTTCTCCGGGCTTCTTTGGCGTGATCAGAGTCGAAGGATGCTTTCGAAGATGGTGGGGGTAGCACCGATCTCCGTGCGACGGTTGTGGCGTCGGCTTTTGTTGATGAAGACGACGGGGTGGCGACGCTTCAGATGATCTGTTCCAGCCTTTCTTCTTCGTGGATGGTGCAGATGTTTGTCGAAGACGACGGGGTGATGACGCTTCGCTTCTCTCCTCCGGGCTTTGGGGCTTGATCGGGATCGAGGACTTGTTGGAGACGACGGGGTAGTGCCGCTCCTCTTCTTCTCCGGGCTTTTGGGCTTGATCGGAGTCGAAGCTTGTTGGAGACGACGGGGTAGTGCCGCTCCTCTTCTTCTCTGGGCTTTTGGGCTTGATCGGAGTCGAAGCTTGTTGGAGACGACGGGGTAGTGCCGCTCCTCTTCTTCTCCGGGCTTTTGGGCTTGATCGGAGTCGAAGCTTGTTGGAGACGACGGGGTAGTGCCGCTCCTCTTCTTCTCCGGCCTTTGCTTCTGGCGTCTTCGGAGTCGAAGGGTTCTTCTTCTCCGAGCTTTCTTCTTCGTGAACGGAGTCGAAGGGGCGATCGTCGTGCGCAAGGGCCTTCACGTTGATGAGGACTTTCAGTAAGCCGATCCCTCGGGACAGGCTTGACTGTGCCTCGTGAAGCCTTGGGTCGATGAAGAAGCGTGCTCTCTTCTGCAGAGCTCTGGCGCTTCGTCTTCAATTTCTCGACCATTTTTTCCTTCCCCCACCCCCTCTATTTATAGGCAAAGAGGTGGGGAGAGAGATATGGAAACTTTTTAATTTCAAATCCCTTTTGTATCTCTCTCATAATTACCCGGATTTTATTCATCCATTGATGAAGGGAATAACATTTAATTGTTTTCCTTTTCTGGCGGGTGCAATTATGGCTGGATTTTGCGCACGAAATCGATGGCGATCGGGCGCTTCGTCTTGTGCGTCGGATCGAGGGATCGGCGCAGATCCGCGTGTGTGCAGACGTCATACGCTACCTCCCCCCGCGCATGGCGGTATTCTTTCCTTTTCTTTCTTTTCTTTCCTTTTCTTTTCTTTCCTTTCTTTTCTTTCCTTTTTCTTTTCTTTCCTTTCTTTTCTTTCCTTTTTCTTTTCTTTCTTTTTCTCCCCTTTCCTTGCAGGGCCGGCCGGCCCCCCATGGGGTTCGGGTCCTACTAGGGCCGGCCCCATGTGGCTCGGGTCCTAGTAGGGACCGGCCCCCATGGGGTTCGGACCCTAGTAGGGGTCGGCCCCCCTTGGCGCATGGGGTCCGGGTCCGCATCGGCGCGCGCGAGTCGGGTTTGAATCCATGTCGGTGCGCGCGAGTTGGGTCCGTGTGTCGGGTTTGCATCCGCGTTGGCGCACGTGAGTCGGGTTTGCATCCGCGTTGGCACACGTGAGTCGGGTTCGGGTCCGACGAAATTCGTGTGTCTACAAATGCCCCCTCAAGGACGGGTGCGTCGGTGAGAGCGTGTCGGGTTTGGACACGTAGGAATCGTAGAGCGCTTGTCCTTGATTCCTTTTGTGGGCGGGGTTGGAGGTCTATTTAAGGACCCCTACCCCTTCTTCCGTCATTGCGTTTCTCTGCGAAGGTTCCGCCGGCTTCTGAAGATCTGAAGAGAGCTGCCTGGGGTTGCACGAGACTTGCTCCGTCTTCCCGGTGTCGCCTTTTTCGTCGGTCTTGTGCTTCTGCGCGACGGTTCTGCCGGCTTCTGAAGACCGCCGTCGGAAGAGAGCTGCCTGGGGTTGCACGCGACTTGCTCCGTCTTCCCGGTGTCGCCTCTTTCGTCGGCGGCGATGGTGCGCGATTTCGCGGTCGTTGCGAAGGCGGGTTCGAAGCGACGATGCGACGAGGCTCGAGGCGGGGAGGATGGAGGAGCGCGGCTGAGGTGCGGGTCGCCTTCGCCGCCTATCTCTTCCTTCTTCTTCTTCTTCTTCTTCTTTTCTTTTTCTTTTCTTTTCCTTTTTTTTTTTTTTTTTTTTTTTTTTTTTTTTTTTTTTTTTTCTTTTTCTTTTCTTTTTCTTCCTTCTTCTTCTTCGGCTCGGTTCCGGGCTGCATGGGCAGCAGCGGCAGCGGCGGCGCGCGGGGCTGCAGCATGCGGGGCGGCGCGCGGGGCGGCGCGCGGGGCGGCGCGCGGGGCGGCGTGCGGGGCTGCAGCACGCGGGGCGGCGCGCGGGACTGCAGCACGCGGGGCCGGCCGTGTCGGGTTCGGGGCCGAGAAGGGCGGCGGCCGGGCCGGCGTGGGGGCCGGCCGTGTCGGGTTCGGGGCCGAGAAGGGCGGCGGCCGGGCCGGGTTTGAGGCCGAGAAGGGCGGCGGCCGGGTCGCAGGCAAAGAAGAAGGAGGAGAAGGGGGGTGCGGGTCCCCCCCTCCCTCTTTGCTGTTGGCCCTCAATTGGAAGGGGGCGGTGGTCCCCCCTTCCCTCTTTGCTGTTGGCCTTCAATTGGAAGGGGGCGGTGGTCCCCCCCTTTCTTCCGTTTTTTTTTTTTTTTTTTTTTTTTTTTTTTTTTTTTTTTTTTTTTTTTTTTGCGCTTGTCTTGACTTGCCTCCTTTCATGGTCCTCCAGGGCCCGCGTCTTCGAGAGTTTGACTTCCTTGGGCTGGATAGACGAGGATTTCTTCGACGGGAGGAGATGCCTTTGCTTTCCTTTCACTCGTGTGCGCCGTCACCGCAGCTCAAGGCGGGAAGACCTTCTGTCGTTGCTCCGTGTCTTTGTGCACGAGCGCATCACGGAAGATGGAGTCGCGGATGCGACTTGCGGGATGCTGAAATTAAGCGAGAAGATCCACACTGACGAAGGGATCTCCATGAAGCTTCTGCGGCCGAGTTTGAGTCTTCCGTTCCATCATTGCGGTGAAGAGTTCGTGCCTACGCCAGTTGTTGCCTCGAAGATATGTGCTAGGCTGACCCGATGGGGCCCCGATTCTTGGCCTCGGGGCGACGTCCAGTACCTTTGCGGCTTTCGCGAGTGGATGGACGAGCTCTACGAGGTCTTTGGCGCGGAACCTGAGATGAACTTATTGGCCAAATTTCTAGCGCCGGCTCGTCGGGAGTACAGTCGTCCTGAGGGGATGTACCGTGCGCTTTGTGAGCTTTGGTGTCCGGAGACTAACACCTTCCTTACTGGGGCGGGGGAGATAGGCATCTCGCTTCGTGATGTCCATATCGTTTCGGGGTGCCCCGAGGTACGGAACTACTACCAAGAGGAGGTGCCTGCCTTGAAGGATCTGCTGGACAGCAGCTACGCTCCGAGTTCTTGCCTCCTTCTGTTCAAGGCATATGCTATCATTGCGGCGAGGGACCAATCAGATCGAGTGCGTCCTTCTTCTTGGGTCGATTTTTGGTTCAGAGGCGAGTATAGAGCTCCAGCGCCCTCAGCTCACCCGATGTGGAAGATCGCTCAGATGCAGAGACCTCCGCTTCGCTCCTTCGTGAGGCCTATCGATTCCTTGGTTCGAGAGAAGCACTCAATGGAGGGGAAGCAGTGCCCCTGGGAACTCCTTGGCCTGAAACGGGACAGCGAGGAGTGGCGATCGGTTTACCGAGCCGCCGGGCTGGTCATCTTTCTTTGCCGGTTCGTGCTTCCGTGTTCTGGGGAGGCCATTCGTCCGGGGACCTTCCTTGCTGCTTCCAGGATGGAGAGGGGCGAGCTCTTCAATCTAGCCCCAGCCATACTATGCGCCTTGTATCGGGCTCTCAGCGGGACTTACTGGGACTTGTCTGGCTCAGATAAGGCCAAGGAGGAGCTCGGCCGGTCGGCTGCTTTCGGGCCCTTGCATTATTTGTATGGTTGGATAGCTTTGCATTTCCCGAAGGGGATCTTTGCCAGGCGCGGGCATCCAGCCGAGTTACCTTTCCTCCCAGGGGTAGGAGGGATTTTGAACGCCTTTATCAGTTGGGAGCGTCCGAAAGAGTGTGCTCGTACCCTTTTGAGGAGGATGGGGAGCGTCGATTTTGAATTTCTGTCGGAGCATTCGGTGCTGCCTTTGGAGAGGTCGACCGTGTATGACAACGACGGGCTCCCGGACAGTCTTTACTGGAACATGGTCAGCTGCCGCCCTGGCTACTTAGTCTGGCGCAAAGGAGATGTGGTGGAGGTGGAGCAGTACTCCCCCCATCGCTTTGCCCGTCAGCAGGGTTTTCGACAGGAAGTCCCTGGCACGCCTCAGCAGCTGCAGGGGCGTTTCAGTCCGCAGGAGGGTTACCGTCTGTGGGCTTCCCTCTACGCTCGCTTTACTGGTAGTAGTTTCTTCCCTGGGGCCAAATCCGGGCTTCGGGACGCCGCCACCCCGGAATACTGCCAGTGGGTTAAAGGGCGAGTTTCCCCTTTACTTGCGAGTTTTCCAGTCGACGTCTTGGTGAGTAGCGGGTTCAGGAATTTCTGCTTTGATCATTCTGCGGGAGTAGAGGACCGCCGCCTCCAACTGGGACTTCGGCGGGCGCAGAGGAGCGGTAGTCGTCTTTCCAGCGCTCGTTGTGTCCCCTCTTCCGTTCCGGTGCTGGATGTCGAGCTTACTAGTGCCCCTGGGGTATTCTGTTTCCCGAAGGCCGAAGTTGAGGGTGCCCCTCCCAAGAGAAGAAAAATGTGCATTCCTCGCGGGATGGTCCCGAGAGTCCCTTGTCTGACGGAGGATGCCGAGGAGCCTGGACTTCTGAAAGATGAAGTGATTCCTCCGTCCCGGACCGCTTCGTCCGACCACACAGGTATGGAGCTCTCTTCATTTATTTGCCCTCTACGTTCAGGAAGTTTTATCACGCTGAGCACCGTTTCTTTCTTTTGACCAGATTCTGTTATAGTGCTAGAGCGCGGAGCGAGCTCTTCAAAGGCGCCTCTTGGGCGTTCGTCCACCGGTACCGCGCAGGTAGTGCCCGAACCCTGCGGGTTAGATATCCCTCCGGATGATCTAGATTTCCTCGGACTTTGCGGGGAGAACTTCCCTAGGGGCGACATTAACCTGGACGACATCGATGTCGATGCCTTGTCTTTTGGCGAGGAGGCTGAAGTCTCGAGCGTCGACAAGCGGCGTTCCCCGATGACTGTGCCCTCGTGTCCTTTGGTGGAGACGGTTGTTGCAGCGGTAGCGGCGGTTTCCCCAGTTCCGCCACCCTTGTTGGCGCAGGCGGCTCCTGTTGCGGCTGCAGCGGCAGCGGAGGTTCCTCCGGTTCCACCGCCCTTGTTGGCGCAGGCGGCTCCTGTGGCAGCTGCAGCGGCAGGGAGGGTCTTGCCTACCTACTCCGAGGCGCCTCGCCCGGATTTGAGGCCAAGGAGCAAAGTCTCAGAGTTTCTTCTTGCGAGCTGTCGGCAGTACATCAAGTCGACGTTGGAGCCTTTCCGTACTGCCGGCCTTGGCGCCCTCCAGGACTGGTGGTCGACGGACGGTGCAGAGTTTTGCTCGAGCCTGGCAGAGTTCAAAGTTGACAGCTCCCTTTTCGCCACTCAGATGGACCAGCTTGTGACCGAAAGCGAGGCTTATCGATCCCGGCGGGCTTTGCTGGAGGGGAGCTCCCCTTCTGAGCTGGAGGCCGCTGAGGCGAGTCTAAGTCAGTCCGGGCATCAACTTGCGGAGGCTACGTCCAGCCTGTCGAAGGCCCAGAGGAAGGTGGAATCTGCGCGCGCCTCACTTCGGAAGGCGGAGTCCCGTTTGGAGCGGGCTGAGGCTGCGGAGAGCACTTTGAAGGCGAGTCATCTGAGGCAGCAGTCGGACTTGGCAACCCGTCGCGAGCTTCTGGTCGCTCGTCCCGTGGAGCTTCAGAGAGTGGAGGCAACTAGGGAGGAGCTGCTGCGTCGTCTTCGAGCTCTGGACACCTTCTTTTAGTTATTCCTTGTTCCATTGTGGCTTCCTTTTCGGGACTCATGCCATGTACTGTCTTCGCTTTATTAATAATATCACTTTGTTTCGCCACATCCTTTTCATGGAATTTTGTTGTCTTTTTCTTTTGGTCGGACTGAACCTGAAGTAACTTCTCAGGCTGCCTACGTACCCCCCTAAGGGGGATCAAGTCACACGTAGTTCATTTTTTTTTTTTTTTTTTTTTTTTTTTTTTTTGGACAAGGGGTGTGGCCTTGCTTTAGGCATAGTACCTTTTGAGGTACTTGCCGTTGATAGGGCCGAGTGTCAGCCCTTCTGGCGTGGTGAGGAGATAAGCGCCGTTGGAGTAGACTTCCTTGACGGAATGCGGGCCATCCCATTTGGCATCAAATTTCTTCCCTCCTCGATGCGAGAGAATGATGGGGCATTTGACCGCCAGCACCAGTTCCCCTATCTGGAATGATCGAGGACGAATCTTCTTGTTGAAGGCGCGAGAGAGCCTGGCCTGATAACACTCCAGACGCTGTTGAGCTTCGAGGCGTCTTTCATCCAGTGCTTCCAATTCTGCTAGGCGGAGCTGGGCGTTGTCATCGCTGGTGAGGCCTTCCTGGACCGCTATCCTGAGTGACGGGATCTGGAGTTCGAGCGGAAGAACGGCTTCCACGCCGTAGACGAGGGAATACGGCGTTGCTTGTGTCGGCGTGCGGAAGGATGTTCGGTAAGCCCATAGTGCTTCGCCCATGCGTTCGTGCCAATCTTTCTTTGTCTTCGAGACGGTTTTCTCCAGCAGCTTGCACAGAGTCTTGTTGAAGGCTTCTGCTAGTCCGTTGGCCGGAGCGTTGTACATTGTCGAACAATTCTGCTTAATGTTGTACAATGCGCAGAACTGGCTGACGGCAGCATTCTTGAACTGCTTCCCGTTATCTGTTACGATGTAGCGGGGGACTCCATAGCGGAAGATGATGTCATTCTGGATAAAGCTGATGACGGAGTACTTTGTAACTTCCCTCAACGGTATCGCTTCAGCCCACTTGGAGAAGTAGTCCGTTGCCGCCAAGATGTAGAGATGTTGCTTGGATGACTTGGGCAGAGGACCGACGATGTCAAGACCCCATCCGTCGAAGGGCCAAGACGCGATTGTTGGGTGCAAAGGCTCCGGAGGTTGACGAATGTAGTCCCCGTGCATTTGGCAAGCTTGACATTTTCTCGCGTACTCCAAGCTGTCTTTGATCATGGTAGGCCAGTAGTATCCCATCCTTCTGACGCGGAAGTGAAGCTTCGGACCGGACTGGTGTGATCCACAGATTCCAGCGTGTACTTCTTCGAGCGCGGCTTCCGCTTCCTCTTTTGCGAGGCACCTCAGGAGTGTGCCGTCATAGCTTCGTCGGTACAGTTCGCCGTTGAAGTGGTAGAACCTTAGAGATCGTCGACGGATGTCACTTTTGCGCTTCGGATCTTCGGGGAGTTTACCATGAACAAGGTACTCCACAAACGGTTGCCTCCAGTCTTGTTCTTTAATCTCGAGGACATGCACCGCGTTGGTTTGAACTGGTACCTCGGGCGGACCCTCTTTTTCGATGACCACGAATCTCCTGCAGACGGGGACGACGAGTGAACGCTCATCTGGGAACGGGAGTGTAGCCGCCAGATTCGCGAGTGCGTCAGCCTGCTGGTTGAGGTTTCTGGAAACGTGTTGGATGGAAACAGCCTTGAGTTTTTCGAGGAGCTTCACGGCTCGCGCATGCAACGGTACCAGGTCTTCTTTATTGACTTCGTATGCCCCCAGGACTTGCTGGATCACGAGTTGAGAGTCGCCAAAGATCTCTAGTCCTTGAAGGTTCATTTCGTCGGCTAGTTCGAGACCAATGAGTAGGGCTTGATATTCTGCCACGTTGTTGGAACATGCTTCCGAGAGCAGGAACGAGAAGGGGAGTATTTCGTTGTCCGGAGTGACAAAGATGACTCCGGCTCCCGCTATGTCTTGCCTAGCTGCGCCGTCGAAGAACATTCTCCAGGGTGAGGCGATGTCAACAGAGAATACTTCTTCATCTGGGAGATCTTCTGATAACTCCCATTCTGCCGGGAGAGGATATTCTGCGAGGAAGTCCGCGAGGGCCTGTCCTTTAACCGCTTTCTGTGGCACGAAGGTGATGTCGAATTCAAGTAGCAGCAGGGCCCACTTGGCTAGGCGTCCGGAAAGCACTGGTCTCGACATGATATATTTGAGTGGGTCAGCCTTCGAGACGAGTCTGATGGTGTGAGCAAGCATGTAGTGTCGCAGCTTTTTCGTGGCGAAGATGAGCGCTAAGCAGACCTTCTCGATTGGGGAGTAATTCAGCTCTGCGCCGACGAGAGTGCGACTTAAGTAGTAGCAAGCTGTCTCTACGCCAAGTTCATTGTTCTGGGCCAGGAGTGCCCCCAAGGATTGTTCCTGGGCGGCGATGTAGAGGATGAGAGGCCTTCCTTGAACCGGTGCTGATAGGACTGGCGGCTTCAGTAGATATGCTTTGATGTTTTGGAGTGCTTCTTGGCACGCTTCGTCCCATGTGAACGGCGCTCCTTTCTTCATGAGGCGACTAAAAGGGTGGCACTTTCCAGCCAGGTTGGCGATGAATCTCCGGATATACGCCAAGTGTCCCTGGAGGCCTCTGAGGTCTCGCACTGTCTTTGGTACGGGCATATTGACGATAGCATCAATTTTGGATTGATCTATCTCAATGCCACGATGTCGGACGACGAAGCCGAGGAATTTGCCCGAGGAGACTCCGAACGCGCACTTGAGCGGATTCATGCGGAGTTGGTACCTTCGAAGTCGTTTGAAGATTAGCTCAAGATCTTGTAGATGTGCCGATTTCTTCTTGGATTTCACCACGAGGTCGTCGACATAACACTCCACGTTTTGATGAAGAATGTCGTCAAAGATTTTCTGCATAGCTCGCTGGTAGGTGGCTCCCGCGTTCTTCAAGCCGAACGGCATTACCTTGTAGCAGTAGATTCCTTTCGGTGTGCGGAATGCCGTGAGCTCCTCGTCCTTGGGTGCCATCCGAATCTGGTTGTAGCCCGATGATCCGTCCATGAAAGTGAGCACCTCGTGACCAGTCGTCGCATCAACCATTAGCTCCGTGATTGGCAAGGGGAAGTCGTCCTTTGGACATGCGTTGTTCAAGTCTCTGAAGTCCACGCACACTCGGATTTGGCCGTTCTTCTTTTTAACGGGGACGACGCTAGAGATCCATGTCGGGTACTTGACCTCTCGAATGAAGCCGGCTTCGATCAATTTGTTGACTTCGCCTTCTATTTGGGGTATCAGTTCTGGCCGGTAGCGTCTTTGTCCTTGCTTGATAGCGCTGGCTCCGTGTTTGACGCTGAGCTGGTGCACTGCGATTTTTGGATCGAGGCCCGGCATCTCCTTGTAGGACCATGCGAAGACGTCTCTGTATTCTTTAAGCAGTTTGATGTATGCAGCTTCTTCCTCCGGGGTTAAGAGCGTGCTGACGAATGTAGGCCGAGGCTCCGTCTCCGTGCCCAAGTTGATTTCCTTCAAGTCATCAACGGTGGACTGCCCCCCTTCTTCGAGGATTGGCGGGGCATCGGGCAACTCGTCGTCCGAAGTAGAAGCGTCACCGTTGTCGTTATCCGTGATGGAAATATGATTGACGGCCGCCATGGGTGGGTGGGTGGGTGTTGAGACGAAGTCCTCGATTGGCATCCCCAGACGATCGAACGCCGACTTCTTCTTTAATTGTTTGACTGGCCCGAGCCTCTCGAACACGGATGTGCGTTTTCGATTCGACCAGTCTTTACCACTTCTGGTTTGCTTCCGGAACAAGGCTTGGCATCGAGCCCGTTGTCGTCTTCTCCTGCTGTCTGGATGACTGAGGTAGGTGGAAGGTGCATCGGAGATTGTCGATCCTTCGGCTGCTTCATCTACCATCCTCGCCTCGATGTAGTTTGAGGTGAAGGTCTTCTTCGCTGCGGTTCTGATGACCAACGGAGCTTGACTGGAGCCGATGCCTCGGCGGTTCGGGGGAATTTGCTCTCCGTTTTGAAACAGCCGAGCTTGAGTTCTTGTCATCCCATGCGGAGTTGCTGCTGGTGGGAGGGTGCCCATGGCGCTTTCCTCGTTATAGCCAGCTCTAAACAGCAATTTGGCAGCATTTTGCCCCCAATTCCCTTCCGGTTTGAATCCGAGTTGCTCGAGGTCTGCTGATTCGACAGGTTCGCTCGGGTTCGGAGCTTGGGTCAGACTAGGTAGTGGCACCGTCATTTCTTGCAAAGTGATGACATTGGCCTGAGATAACGTTGGGGCCAGCTTCCTTGTCGGAGTAGAAGGCGATCGCTCGGATTTGCGGAGCCATTGAGGCGCGAGACGTAGGACCGGCACCGTTCGGATCGGCAACGGGGTATGTTGCGTTGCTCTTGGCTCGAAGCTGATGCGCATCCTTTGCCCAGGTTTCGGCGTTCCTTGGACCTTGAGTCTTGCTTCGTCAGAAGGTGGCACTGGATTCCCGGGAAGAGGAGTCTTTTCCTTATTTACTTCTTCAATCTTTTGAGCTCGAGGGGTTTTAGCTGGCAGAACTTCCGCGACCAGGCCCTTTGCTTGGTAGAATTTAGCGTCGGCCAGGTGTGCCTCGGCCTCGTTGAATGGCTTGTCGTCCGCAACTATGCACCTCTCCACGCCTTCTTCGTAGTACTTGAGGCATTGATGCCAGGTGGATACTATGATGCCGTTCTCGTGCAGCCATGGTCTTCCTAGCAGGAGACGATATGATGTCCGGCAGTCGATGATGTGGAAGAGGACCGTCGTATCTAGCGGGCCGATGGAAAGCTTCAGACGAATGATTCCAACGGTGGACTGTCCGCCTTGGTTGAAGCCTTGAATGACCAACTGACTTGGTGAGAGCTGGTCGTTGGTAATGCCGAGTTGACGCATTGTCTGGATGGGCATGATATTGACGGCGGAGCCACAGTCCAACAGGATTCGGTTCACTGGCTTCTCCTTGATGTATCCCGAAACGTAGAGAGGCCGGTTGTGCAATCGCGTCCCGAGTTGCAGGTCCTCGTCTGAAAAGGTTATCGTTGCATCACACGAGGCTACAGCTCTGCCCTTCTGGTCATCCTTCCTTTTTCTCTTGTAGCTATCTGGATCGGCCAAGGCCGCCGCCATTGCCAGGCGAGCCTTCTTCGGAAGATGCAAAGCCTCTACGAGCGGCATGTGCAAGATTGCTTCGTCGTGAGCGGCGGTGCCCCCATCGTTGGAGTCGTCCCCCTCATCGGCGGAGTCGCCTTCTTCAGAAGTTTCGCTTTCATTATTTCCTTCCGACGCCTCATGGACTTCGACCATGCAACAAGATACCTTGATGTGTTGGTCCGCTGGGAGGAAGTGATCCGGGAAGAACTCTTGCAAAGTTGTCGGCTCTGGAAGACTCTGCTGAAGGATATCGTCTCGGCTCGCTGGCGGTACTTTGAACGCCTTCCTTCCTGGAGTCTTGCTTTTCTTCTTGTAGGTCTTCCGCTTGGTGAATCCCCTCATCACACGGTCTTGCTTGAGCTTCTTTTCTTGCCAAGGCTTTCGCCGCCGCGGTAGCATGACCCATGCTTCTTCGTCGGTGGATTCCCCTTCGCTAGGATGATGGTCGACAGCAGCAACTGGTTTCTTTGATGACACTTGTTCTTCTGGAGGCTCTACTGGCTCGTCTTCCGATCCCCAGCCGGTGGGCTTGATTTCGTTGATTGGAACGGATGGAGGCCTTGAGTAGAGGACGTAATAATCAAACTTCCCCGAAGGCTGGCCCAGCAGACCGACTTCCGGATCTCCCTGCTCGTATCTTTCTCGAAGAGCGCGTTGGGACATAGCTTGACTGGAAGGGACTTGCTCTTCTCGAGGTTCCACTGGCTCTTCTCCCGATCCCCAGCCGGTGGGCTTGATTTCTTCGATTGGAACGGATGGGGGTCTTGAGTAGAGGACGTAATAGTCAAACTTCCCCGACGGCTGGCCCAGCAGACCGACTTCTGGGTCTCCTTGCTCGTATCTCCTTTGGAGCGCTCGTTGGGATGCAGTATTGCCTGGAAGAGGTGCTGGCGCGAGCAATGATTGCCCCCAGGGCAGCAGTGTTTCTTCCTCGGAGAACGCAGGAGTACGTTGACGTCGCTTCGAGATTTTCGGCTGGGACGTTGACTTAGCTATTGGAGCTTGACGGTTGATGCGCAATTTGGGCATGCTTCGTCGAGCGGCAACGAGTACCGGCGAGAAGGAGCCGAAGGTGATGGACGTCATGTTGGCCGTAGCAACCTCCCCGGAGTCGATCTCTATCTTCCCTTGCTTGGCGAGTGCCATGATTCTTTCCTTGAAGACGAAGCATCTTTCGATGGGATGACTCACCACCCGGTGGTATTTGCAGAAGAGAGGGTCGTCGACGCGATGCATCTGCTCGGGCCTCTTTGAAGGAGGTAATTCTATCATCTTCTCTTGCAGCAGTTGGTCGAACATGGAGGAGACTTCCGAGTCTGGGAAAGGGTACTCTTTGGCTTCGAGCTCCTCGAGAGTCATCCTTTGTCTTAGCGGCGGAGGCGGTGGTATGGCGACTCCCTTCTTCTGATCTGGCTTGCCACCGATCTTGAGCGGCTTGGAGGTCGAAGCGACGTCAGCAACATTGACTTGTTTCAGTTTCGTTGCCGGTGGCTTGTCCTTCTTCTCTATCTTCAAGAAGTCCTTGTTCTTCAAGTCCCCGCGGTTTGCTAGGCTGAGTTCCATGTCATGAGCCCGAGTCGCGAGTTCTTCGAAAGACCGAGGCTTGATACCCTTGAGGATGTAGAGCAGACCCCAGTGCATGCCTTGGGTGCACATCTCGATAGCCGAGTCTTCAGACAAGCGGTCTCGTGAATTCAGCGCGAGGTTCCTCCACCTGTCGATGTAGTCGATCACTGGCTCGTCTTTCCTTTGCTTGACGGCGGTGAGTTCGATCATGCTGACGGTTCGTCTGGTGCTGTAGAAGCGATTGAGGAACTCCCTCTCCATCTGATCCCAGCTGTCAATGGTTCCTGCAGGAAGATCAACGTACCAGTCGAACGCGTTGCCTTTGAGGGTGCGGACGAATTGCTTCACCATCTCGTCGCCATATGTGCCGGCATTATTGCAGGTCTCAATGAAGTGGGCAACGTGCTGTCTCGGATTTCCCTTTCCGTCGAAGTGCTGAAACTTTGGCGGCTGGAATCCGACTGGGAAGCGTAGCTGCTGGATCCTCGTAGTGTAGGGCTTCGAGTATGCCGCCGTGATCGGAGGAAGGCCACTGCCGTGAGAGCGCATCATGTCGGCTATCAACGCTTGGACTTGCTGAGCGTTCATCGTTGCCGTTGCTGGAGGTTGAGTGGCCGCCGAGGCTGGCGCTGGGTAGACGACTTCCAATGGGACGGGAGCCGAGGAGAGCGCTGGAGTAACTGCTTGAATCGTCGGAGCAACCTCTGCAGGAGCGGGAGTTGAAGACGGAACTGGAGCGGCTACTGGAGAAGCGACGGGTTGGCCGACTGCTGCAGCGTCCTTTGCGCTTAGCTTTTGGAGCAGAGTGTTGATGTGACGATCCTTCTCCTCCATCAGCCGAGTAATTTGCGCCATATGCTCGCTCATCTGCATGACTTGGAGCTGAAGAGCGGACGGAGGGTGGTGACGGAGAACGTCTCGGTGTTGCATGTTCGCATCCTCGCCGTCATCATCGGAGACGTAGTTACGCCGACTTGCTTCTGGTTGATGATTGATGTTTGCCCCCTGCAGAGGAGGTGCAACGTCTGCTGGAGAACCCGAACTGGTTCGGGGTTGGGGCTGGTCCTCCCCAAACTTCTGGACATGGGCTCCAGGATCGAGGCTCGTTTCTTCATGCACCAGGGCCTCGTCGGCGCTTTGGCGAGCATCTTCGGTAGTAGCTTCTGGCACGAAGATGTCCGCAAGAGTCCGTGTACGCCGAGTGTAGACGCGCACCATTGGAGGAGCATCACCCTCCGGATTTACTGGATCACCGTGGCGGAGTAGAGGAGACTCGGCGATTGGTGAGAGGCTTGGAGCAAACGCATCGTTGTTCGTTCCGGCCATTGCAAACTTCAAGCAGCTTCTTCAACCGTACGGATGAAAGGAGAAGAGGTCCCACCGGGCGTGCCAGAAATCTGTATGCGCAAAAAAGGTACGGGTCGGCTTTATTGCACAAAACGAGATTACAATTGTGGCCGGGACCCGGGTTGCTCGGGTGTAGCGAGTCCGGGTTGCGGCGAGTTTTGATCAGGGGATTGTGGGAAAGATCTTCTGGGGGATCCCTTTGATCCGCGTCTCCACGTGGTGTTTGTGCGAGAGCTCTGAAGGGGCTGCCCAGGACAGGGGTTTTACAGGGAGAGGGTTTTGGAGAGGCTAAGGAATGTCCACCGTTGCTTGGTCCCTTCCGTGCTTCGCGCTTTCTCGGCTAGGGGGGTTTTCGGCTTCGTTCCTCGGTCTTCGTGTCTTCCTCGTTCCTTGCTTGACCTCGGTGTCCTTGATCGTCGGTTCGCGGCGTCGATCGAGCTTTTGGCGTTGGCTTTGGCTTTGGCTTTTTGGCTTTAGCTTGGCTCCGGCGTGGCTCTGGCTTTTGCTTTGCTTTGGCGCTTGCACTTGGACGTAGCTGGGAGAGACTTGCGATGCTTTCGTTCTTCCGGACTTAGCGTCGTATCGGCTAGAACGTGCGGTGCTTTTGCTCGTGGCCGGCGTAGTCGCTTGGCTTTGGCACTTGCGTTGCTTTGGCGCGGGCTTTACTGGGGCTTTGCTTTGGCTTCTTGCGTTGGCTTTAGCTTCAGCGTCAACTCGATCTTCTTCCTCGAACGACGTGGGCTACTTCTTCGGTGCTTCGATGGCTTGCGTGTTGACGGGACTTCTCTTCTTCTCCGGGCTTCTTTGGCGTGATCAGAGTCGAAGGATGCTTTCGAAGATGGTGGGGGTAGCACCGATCTCCGTGCGACGGTTGTGGCGTCGGCTTTTGTTGATGAAGACGACGGGGTGGCGACGCTTCAGATGATCTGTTCCAGCCTTTCTTCTTCGTGGATGGTGCAGATGTTTGTCGAAGACGACGGGGTGATGACGCTTCGCTTCTCTCCTCCGGGCTTTGGGGCTTGATCGGGATCGAGGACTTGTTGGAGACGACGGGGTAGTGCCGCTCCTCTTCTTCTCCGGGCTTTTGGGCTTGATCGGAGTCGAAGCTTGTTGGAGACGACGGGGTAGTGCCGCTCCTCTTCTTCTCTGGGCTTTTGGGCTTGATCGGAGTCGAAGCTTGTTGGAGACGACGGGGTAGTGCCGCTCCTCTTCTTCTCCGGGCTTTTGGGCTTGATCGGAGTCGAAGCTTGTTGGAGACGACGGGGTAGTGCCGCTCCTCTTCTTCTCCGGCCTTTGCTTCTGGCGTCTTCGGAGTCGAAGGGTTCTTCTTCTCCGAGCTTTCTTCTTCGTGAACGGAGTCGAAGGGGCGATCGTCGTGCGCAAGGGCCTTCACGTTGATGAGGACTTTCAGTAAGCCGATCCCTCGGGACAGGCTTGACTGTGCCTCGTGAAGCCTTGGGTCGATGAAGAAGCGTGCTCTCTTCTGCAGAGCTCTGGCGCTTCGTCTTCAATTTCTCGACCATTTTTTCCTTCCCCCACCCCCTCTATTTATAGGCAAAGAGGTGGGGAGAGAGATATGGAAACTTTTTAATTTCAAATCCCTTTTGTATCTCTCTCATAATTACCCGGATTTTATTCATCCATTGATGAAGGGAATAACATTTAATTGTTTTCCTTTTCTGGCGGGTGCAATTATGGCTGGATTTTGCGCACGAAATCGATGGCGATCGGGCGCTTCGTCTTGTGCGTCGGATCGAGGGATCGGCGCAGATCCGCGTGTGTGCAGACGTCATACGCTACCTCCCCCCGCGCATGGCGGTATTCTTTCCTTTTCTTTCTTTTCTTTCCTTTTCTTTTCTTTCCTTTTCTTTTCTTTCCTTTCTTTTCTTTCCTTTTTCTTTTCTTTCCTTTCTTTTCTTTCCTTTTTCTTTTCTTTCTTTTTCTCCCCTTTCCTTGCAGGGCCGGCCGGCCCCCCATGGGGTTCGGGTCCTACTAGGGCCGGCCCCATGTGGCTCGGGTCCTAGTAGGGACCGGCCCCCATGGGGTTCGGACCCTAGTAGGGGTCGGCCCCCCTTGGCGCATGGGGTCCGGGTCCGCATCGGCGCGCGCGAGTCGGGTTTGAATCCATGTCGGTGCGCGCGAGTTGGGTCCGTGTGTCGGGTTTGCATCCGCGTTGGCGCACGTGAGTCGGGTTTGCATCCGCGTTGGCACACGTGAGTCGGGTTCGGGTCCGACGAAATTCGTGTGTCTACAACTTGTATGTCTAATTACAATCAACATAACCAATATCATTTGGATTCAAACATGTCGAATTACATCCAACACAACCAATTATTATGTAACCCATAACATCCAACACAACCAAGTACATCTAATATCATTTGAACTCAAATATGTCCAGTTACAACCAACACAACCAATTACAATGTACCCCATAACATCCAACAAAAAGTAAATTTACACCATAAAAAATTTACATCCAAGATTATGATCATACAGAGTTTGTTCCCAATTACATTAAAACAAATAACAATCATAATTTGTTCATCAAGATTTGGAAAGCAATTCTTCTTCGGATAGCAGTCATGTCGGTCTGTGTGAAATCAATCTTCTGTCCTGCTATCAAATAGTATGCATATGCCAGCATGAATACTCCACAATCAATCCTGAAATATTACAACATATAAGGTAATCAAATGATAAATAGTATAGTTTTTTGAATTAAAATTAATATAGTTTGCATAAGTTAATCTTACCCATTCTCTTGTAGTCTTAGTTTCTCACTACAATTCCGTACCTCCCACTTCTTTCCAATGAAAGTCTTTTCATCACCTAGGCTATACAACAGAATAGGAAAGATATAAAGAAAATTACTTACATCCTTTCGGTAAGTATTCTCGGGGTTTTTGTTCAAGGAGTCCACCAACATGATCAATCTCTCCTTCATGTATACCACCCCCAAATACCAATGAGTTTTTTTATAGTTGATTGGCATTAGAACATTAGAACAATCCCACAACCTCAATAAATTTCCATCTTTATCAAGTATCTTGTCTTTCAAGTTGACATATACTTTGAGGGTATTAGACCAACCATCGAAAATGTCATAAATTTTGGCCAACTCCTCCTTGGTTGTTGAGTTCTTCTTCTTCCCCACTAATTTGGCCTCAAATTTTTTAAAATCTCTTGCAGATGATTGAATAAACTCCTATTTATAACAAACAAATATGATTTAGAAAGCTTATATCAAATATATTATAATGAACATTATGTGAGATGCTCATACCCAAAAGAACGACGTCATGCAACCTATTAGAGGTGGCATTGGATTCTTTTGACTTCTCCACAATATATGTCTATCCTCCAAGATAGTCATATATGAATTAACTTGCTGTAGTAAAAGACAATAATCAGAAAACTTAAAAATAATAAAATACAGGTTATTTACTATTAAAAACCTTACATCGCTTGTCACCCAACTAAGTGAGGAGTATAATTCAGAAATTATCTCGGGCGTGATCTTCACATCATCTATATACGGAGCCTCCCTAAAAATGACATAACACAAATTATATTAAACAAGTTATAATATATGAATGATTACAAATATCTAATCGAAACATACTTACAAGTTATTTTTATTCTCATCCATGAAATCAAGCAAAATATTTCTTTCTTCTTCTGATAGGCTTTTTATCCATTTATCGCTTGTGATTGGTAGCTCTGAAATATAATCTTTCTTCATTTATTTCTTCTCAAGATTAGTCCATGGCGATCTGCAAAATTGACTGGCCTTCCTTATCCTCTTATTTCCATTATCATCCTGTATTATACAATACATAACAACATAAATTCTTTATCTAATTAAAAGTACATGCTGTAAAATTTAATTAGGCTTATTAGTAATTACCTCAATTTCTTCTTGTGAAGATAGACCGGTGACATTGTTTTCTTCATCCCTTTTCTTTTCATTCTCCATCTCCATACTTTTTTTATTTTCCTCTTCTTTATTCTTCCTCTTCTCCTCATATAAATCACCTATATAAGTAGAGGTAAATAAACCTCTATCCAAAATTTTTTGGGCAATATCAGCAAGATGGTTCAAATTCAATTCATTTCTATCACCTTCTTCCAATGGGGATAAAGGCTTATGGAAAACCTCTTGCTCCTCCCCTTTCAGCACCCTAATTTCCTTTTGTAGAGAATAAACTGTTGTCTGCAGTGTAGAGACCTGCAAGACTAGTTTATGCACTGTTTTCTCTAACTCGATAATTCTTCTTCCCTTACCCCTCCTCTTCTCACCCTTTGGCTGACCTGCATCAATCATCACAGAGGGAGATGGATGATTATGCTCAGCTGAGCATATAAGCTCTTTTCTCTCAATATCAGGCTCAATGTCCCTCTTCTGTAAAATATACTTTGTCAGATCTTCATTCTCATCGCTTGCAGACTCATATTCTGTCAAAGAATGAGATTGCATCAGTTCATCCTTCGTCCACTTCAAATCTTCCATAATGTCAACCTAAAAAATATAACACAATGATATTGATTAGTAAATATATATTTAAAAATAAAGGATAATTACATAAAGAAAAAATTATACTTACATCATTCATCTCCAATAACGTTGCTACTTCATCGTACTTGTAATATGTAAAGTTGTACCATCTGCAGATCCTTGGAATTTTCGGATCCTTCAATTTCGAAGCACAAGCACGACCCAACTTGGGAATCTTTTCAAGTACCCAAGACTGTCAATATCAAGTTTAATATGCTATAAGAAACTGATTAACAACTATGTAGAAATACAAAGTTTAGAGATTAAATTATATACCTGGAAAGCAAGCACGCATCCAAATATATTGTACTTGATTGGATTTTTACCATCCTTTAATGCCCCTTCCATGCCTGTTTTCAAGGCATTGTAGCCTATGTTTCCCCATGGGTAAGCATTAAATGCCTCAATGTTATCAACCAAAGCCAGGAAGTGCATACGAATGTTATTAACATTATTGGCACCTAGAACATAACTCTCCAAAATTAGAATTAAAGTCAACTTCAAAGCATCCTCCAAATTTATTTTCTGATCCTCAAAGTGTTTGATCTTGTCCCACAATGTTGCCTGTGTAATCTTATTTCCAAAGAATTCCCGTAATCGTGGCTTTGGTTGTGGTGGCAGTCTGGGTAGCATCGGGCCCTTCATATATCCTAGGCCCGTCATTGCAGAGAACTCAGCAACTGTAAAGGTTAACTTTGTCTTTCCTATCTTGAATGAAATATCATCATCCTTCACTCTATGCTGAATGAAGTAGTGAGTGACCATCGGTAAAAACATCGTGCCTGATGACTTCATTCTCAATAAATGGCCAAAACATGACCCAGAGAGAAAATCCAATGCATCTGAATTATTCTGAAAAAGATCAACAATTCTCTCTATATAATAGCTCGTGCACCTTCTAACAGGTTTGGGCATCTTCTCAACTTTTTGTACTACAAGTTTGTGCTTTTTCGTACCTTTCTGCCCATCTTCTTCAATTGACAACTTTACTTTCTTCTCTTCTTCGTTATCAACTGAAAACTTTACTTTCTTCTTTGATTTCAGTTCTTCACTAAGGGACGGAGCTATCTTTGCCTTCTTTTTTTGATATGTCATCACCTTTTTTGTAGGATTCTTTACTGGTAGCATAGAGGACGTAGTCCTAGCACTCCTTCTAAGTGGAGAATTCTACAAACCAATAGCAAGCAACATAAAAAACTAATTAGAAGAAAACCACATAAGATTCAAACTATAAATTTTTATGACAACATCAATATATCATAATAAAACACATTACGACATAGGCCACAAATGTGGGATTTATGATTTCACAAATCGATTAGTTTTTAGGTTGGAGCATGTACCTCTTTTGCCATAATTCCACAACTAGGCTATACAATGAAAATCACGAAATCCTGCAACACAAATAGAGAACCTGAATCAAAAGATACTCGATAAATTTTCATAAACTTGAGAAAGAATACAAAAATAGGTTTATAAATGTATACTCCAGGAGCATTTGTGGAGCATATAACATCTCAATACATATAACATATCATACTCTTGGATCATAAAATGAAGCATATTACATAAATGGATCATAAATGGAGTATATTACATATATGGAGCATATTACATAAATGGAGCATAAACAGTTGATATGTCACTGTTGTGGCGCATAAATAGAGCATATTACATGCTCCAGTAGTATAAAAGGCAGACTGCTCACAATATAATATCTCAGCTGACTATTACTGTGGTGGAGCATATTGTATGCTCCATATATGCTCCACACCAGTAATAGCCAACTGAGATATATGGAGCATATCATATGCTCCATATGCTCCATACCAGTAAAAGTCAGCTGCGATATATGGAGCATATTATATGCTCCATGTATGCTCCACAGCAGTAAGTACTCCCAGCTGAGATAAATGGAGCATATCATATGCTCCATACATGCTCCACAACAGTAAATGATACATAACTCACCCCAGTAATAAATAGTTGAGATATTACTGATGTGGAGCATATATAGAGCATATCATATGCTCCATAACAGTAAAAGCCAGCTGCGATATATGGAGCATATTATATGCTCCACATATGCTCCACACTAGTAAGTATTACCAGCTGAGATAAATGGAGCATATCATATGCTCCATACATGCTCCACAACAGTAAATGCTCCATAACTCAAATCCAATAATGTCACTGTTGTGGAGCATAAATGGAGCATGTTACATGCTCCATAACTCAACTCAGTAATAGACAGTTAAGAAATTACTTATATGGAGCATATATGGAATATATCACATGCTCCACAACAGTGATATCACATGCTCTTGAAATATATATGCTCTACTCCTGGAGTACAAAAATAGGACTCTGAATGCATACTCCTGGAGCATTTGTGGAGCATATAACATCTCAATACATATAACATATCATACTCTTGGATTATAAAAATATGCACTAGGCACCTCAATGACACATGTATATCTTCTCACTCCATATGGAGCATATTTGTAATAAATGGAGCATATTACATATATGGAGCATATTACATAAATGGAGCATAAGCAGTTGATATGTCACTGTTGTGGCGCATAAATGGAGCATATTACATGCTCCAGTAATACAGAAGGCAGACTGCTCACAACATAATATTATGCATCAAACTATTATGATGCATCAAAAATGAAATGTCAATGCATACCACATCATGATATGCAACATGTAGGTAGCCAGACCAATATAATATGCAACCTCTATATCTTGGGAGTATGCATCATCTAAGTATTATGTAGTGCCCCATTATAAATTGCCTCATATCATCACACAATACATTGCAATATTTCTGAAGACAGTTGATACTTATTCAACCCAAACATTTCAAAAATGAACCGTTTGTAAGATATGATTTTATAAATTGCCTCATAGCATCACATAATACATTGTATTTCTGAAGACAGTTGATACTTATTCAACCCAAACATTTCGAAAATGAACCTTTTGTAAGATATGCTTTCCTAAATATTTTTATGTCAATATGAGGTTTAAATAAATTAGTTAGTATAGTTAGTAATAATCTATCAGAACAACAATGCACATCCGAGAGGACTAATAATTCTATATGTACTTACGAATAAAACCTTTATTCTTAAGGTTACATGCTTATACCTCATTAAGAGCCATCCAAGATATCTATAGAAGAGGGGGAAAAGAAGCCCTCCAGGTAGGTCTTTGTGCCGAGTGTCTCAATTGTCCATATCATGCCAAGCCTTGGACAAATTGGGTACAATACTGGGCATATATACACATAGAATTGGGTACAATGTTGCACGTGCACGGCGTGCACACACACACACACAATGAAATATAAGTTGCCTAAAATTATTTCAAATCTGAAATGCTATTATTACAAAATCCTTAGATATTGAAATATTTGCAAAATCTATTTACATAGTACTAGTAGTGCATTCTTCATACACAATCGAACAGTTCTAAGATAGCCCTTCGGCTCCTACCCCTCCCCCCCCCCCCCACCACCACCACACACACACACACACAAATCCCAGCAACCCAACCACCACCCACTCACCCACACATTACCAAAAGGTCCGTACCAAACTTCGTAGAGGATTTATTTGCTCTTCTTTGAAGGCAAAGAGCTTCTTCTATAGAGGGTTCTCTAACCTACTCATCATGATGATCGCTCCTGATGATGATTTGTACATGCTGCGCTGAATGCAAGCCTATTTTTTATTATGTTTCAGGAAGGCCGGAGGGGTAGATTACTCGTCATAGGTAATGGTGACTCAGAAGTCAAAAGAAAAAGATGAGATGGGACTTGGAACCCATTGTGTGTTAGTGCCGCTGGGACCGCTTTGAAGCATGCCATCTCCATATGAAGTCCTAATATAGATGGGAATGGCTAGGGTAAATTCATCTTTCATTTATTTGGCAAGATGTAATCCACTTGCAATTTTTTTCATGTATGTGTGAAAACTACTTCTCGCATGAACCCTTGGACTTATTGTGTGCATCACCCTATGCAATAGAAAATGATGCAACGTCAAAGAGCTATCAGTCGCACATCGCAATGTATTAGTGGAATTGGTACGAGAAGCTTCTCTTTTTCAAGGACCAAAACAATATCTCTTGACAGGGGAGCTTTCAAGGCCCTGAATCAGTGCTCACTTTACGTGCTACACCATCACTGACCACTGCTCACTGCTCTCCAAGAACCAGTCTTGATTGTGGGTCTCCCACTGCTATTGTTTTGGGTTATAATTCTCATAGACTATTCTGACTTCATTGGCTAGTCTTGGGGGCTACTTATTGATAAATCTCGTCTTGTCGACAGATACCTTCCCAGCCAGCATCGATGGAAGATCGGGAACCAGCTTCTCCAATGGGAAGATTGCGGATTCGAGCCTGGCTCACTTGAAAGTTGACACGATGTCCGACTTGGCTGCATGCCCCTAACAATCTTCTCAAAATTATGATAGTGAATAGAATGAATGTAGAATAGTTCATCCCCAACAAATGAAAGCAGTTGCATTCATCCGGGTTGCTACACATCCCCGATTTTGCATCGAATCACTAATTTGACTCCTTCCTAATCATTGCATGTATACTTGTACAGTAGTACCAATCAAATTCTTCACAGCACACCTCAACAAATCAAAGGGATGAGCTCTGAATCAACCAAATATAGAGCTAACAAACTTGAGATGAAAAATTGAAGGAATCGTATGACCCAAATCATCCACTGACTAACCTCAATTACTCGAACAAGATCACTTTTGCTCAACAGCTCAATTATGAGCTCCAACTCATAACTATATTATGGGTCGAAGAAACCGCCTTTTTCATACTCTACGAACTTCCGACATCAAACAAAAGACAAAGAATCAAATCAAACGCCACATCCCGAAAGCTCTCCTCTCGTCGCCGATAGCACTTTACACCAAAATTCAAGGATACAAAAACACAGAAAGCAAGCATCCAGCATCCATAAAACAGTTCAAAAGGAATTTCAGCGAGTAACAAGAACCGAGCAAGAACACCGATCAATCAGGCAAACTCTTTGAAGATCCGAATTATCATAAAAAACGATGCAAGAACACCGATCAAACAGATGGAACATCAGCCCTAGCAATTACTTTTTTTCCCTAATTTTTTTTTATTTATTTTTCTTTCTTCAATTTTAACTAGCTTTTATTATTTGTGTAATATTTTTTACCATACGAACAAAATTTGATCTCCAGATCTATCTGAATCCAAATACGAAATATCAAACCTTGCACATGAGCTAATCGTGAGCCTTTGATTCGCTCCTATACATCTCTCTCATACTAATCCTACCATAGTCTAATTATCACAAGTTATCATATTCTCGTTCCTCGCAGGATCTTAGTATTACTTGTATACTCATTTTAGATCAAGATCCTAGATTCAGCTTTTTCCAGATATTTTTTTTATGAATTAAAGGAATGAGCACTTAGATGTATCTAAAGTGATGTCAATGTTCTTTACACCCAACCACATAGAGGGCGAATATATAATAAATCAATTAGATAGCATTTGACAAACGGAAAAGATGAAAATACAAGAGTCCCAGATTAACATATGTGACAACACAAAACATGAGCAAAGTTTGAGCCAAAAAAATCTGAAGAACTGCAAGTACTCCTGGAGTACAAAAATAGGACTCTGAATGCATACTCCTGGAGCATTTGTGGAGCATATAACATCTCAATACATATAACATATCATACTCCTGGATCACAAAAATATGCACTAGGCACCTCAATGACACAAGTATATCTTCTCACTCCATATAGAATTGCATATTACATAAATAAAGCATATTACATAAATATATCATAAATGGAGCATATTACATAAATGGAGCATATTACATAAATGGATCATAAATGGAGCATATTACATAAATATATCATAAATGGAGCATATTACATAAATGGAGCATATTACATAAATGGATCATAAATGGAGCATATTACATATATAGAGCATATTACATAAATGGAGCATATTACATAAATGCAATATTACCCTTGTGCTAAAGAGCATCTTCACCCATGTGGTCCATCGCCCATGCGCTACGGAGCATCTTTTGAGTTTTGATATGCACTAATGTGCTAAAGATGCTCTCCGGGTATGGCACACATATCGCAGGATATGCATCACATCATTTGAATTTTGTTGCACTTTATAAAAGAGTTATATGAATCAAATGCCTTTAATGTGTATTTATGTTTCATTTAGCTTATTTTGAACTTTCATTGAAAAAATCCAGCGTTTTTCTCCACTCCAGATTTTTTTTTTCTTAAAAGACCCGCATTTACCAAAATCTATCGATAAATTCCAAAATTTGATCAAAACCGACCGATAAATTTCAAATTTTCCATTGAACAATTTCCTTTAAAAAGTAAAAATTTCCACTGACATTTTTTGATATCAGATAAATTTTTCTTTTTAGACCAACGTAAATTAACATCAGAAACGACATTAATAACCTATACTTCCAATAGTTCTATCAATTTAACATTCATGAATACTAGAAAAGTGTCAGATACAAAGCATACGTCAAATATTAAGCATTCAAGTTAAAGATATCAATGATTTCAAGGATGTCAAAGATATCAAGCACTAAATGGCCATATATTGTAAAAGATAGCTACATTGTCAAAGACAATCCATATTGGTAACATTCCACTTATTTATTGTTTTGATACATGAAAGATATTTATATTGTTGACCCATAATTGAAGACCCGGATTAATGTAATTAAAGACATTTATAAGAAATATGTTTAAAGGGAAGAACTACAATAACGGGGGGGGATCCATAATTCACAAGAACTCTCTGGCATGGTTATTTTGATTTGGTATCTGAGCGACTACCTCTATACATTTCAGCACCTCTCTCTTGTTTACTAGCTCCCGCTCACTATAGCGTTTGAGTACTTTTTCGACATCGTACGAATGTCATTTAGATGCTTTTGTGATAGTTAAAATACAATCGAATTTTTAGTGCATTTTGGCACAATTTCTGGTTTATCCAATCCATCATTGTTTGATCCTTGATAATTATACCATAGAAAGTCATGGTATTTTTTTTTATTGTTTCTTCCTTTTGATAATTGGATCATATGAATGCCATTTAGATGCTTTTTTTTTAGCTTCCTTTTTTTAGTCCACCATGGCTTTATAAATGTCCCGATCTGCTAAATCAGACTTCTTCACCATCTTTGTATACTTGTTTGAGTGTTCTTCATGAGAAGCAGCATTGCTTGACACTAGTAGCTTTCGAACGACAAGCCTCCACCAATCCTATCAATATTACCCATGTTGCACAAGGAAAACCAGGATCCCGAAACATGAGTAATATCCAATGCTACAATAGTGAGTAGCTTGGACACATTGTAAATTATCATCAAATGGTCAAAAAATCATCGAGCATATAATGGACTGCCCAATATGCAGTTCCTAATTATGTGGCTTTTGCCTGTACCTTAACCATTCCCTCACAGCCTACTTCATCTACCATGCATTTCTATGTCTTCTCTAATCTTTGGAGTCATATATTTGGGGCTTCAATCATATGGCATTATATCTGAAAATCTTATCAATATCAAAATGCATGACGATAATTTGCAAGTTCATACTGCACATAAGGGTCGTGCCCATTACTGTTACTAATGATATCTCTAAACTCATCTTTGTAAAATGTTGTTATTTTCTTCAAGGTTATCTGCTAATTTTATCTAACTTGGGCAATTAGTTGATAAGAATTGTAACGTCTCTTTTCTCGTTCTAGTGCATTGCAAAGGATAAGTAATCGGTGAGGGTGATCACGAAAGCACCTAAACATGAGCAATTATTTCCACTTCTCAACCTACACCCCCTAGGGATTCAACTTTGTTTTTTTATTTTTGTGCTTTTGTCAAGAATAGAAGTCAATTGTGGCATATAAGTTAGGCCATCCTAATTCCAAGACATTACTTCATATACAAATGTTTTTTTTTGATTGATCATAAAACTTTAAGTTCTTTTAAAGATGTTACCTTTGAGTGTAGCTAGGAAGCACCGATACGGATATCGGGATACGGATACGAGGATATGGATAAATCGATACGTGGATTTTAGAAAAACTAGGATACGCGGTGCGGTAGGGATACATTTCTAATTATATTTATATTTTTATATATATAATAGTAATAATTAAATATAATGTTTTTTATGCTAGAATATGGATAGTGAATAGTTTTTGCAAAAAACGCTAACATTCATCATCCATTACAAAATACAAAGTTAGTGTTACATGCATCATCCAAAAAACAAAACATATAAATGATATCATTAAGCAAATGGTCACGTATAGAATTTAGACCAATATCCGATGTTTTGGTCGATTTTTTTTTGGATTTTGGACTACATTACCATCCATATGTATCCCGGCTTATCGGTCCGAATCCCCGGCCTATCGGTACCGTATCCTAATCGTATCGGCCCTGTATCCTCGACGTATCAGATCTTTTTTTTTGTTTTTTGAAACCCCGATACGTCTTAGCCGGATAAAATATGTATCCCGATGTATCGAGCCGTATCGGAGTATCGGGAAGTATCCGATACGGGTATAGCACCGGTTTCGAAGTATCGGTGTATCCCAGGAGTGTAGTCATCACCTTCAAAAATGGAGTAATCACCATGGCGAAGAGAACATTGGAACTTCTTTGGCAAACAAGAACAATTCTAGTTTTAAATTCATAACCCATGTTAATTTCGTTGCTCCCATTACATGTGTATATATAGACTCTCCAATCGACCGCAAACTCTATCCTAAGTAACTTGAGATGGACTTGTTGAACCCGTTCAAACTGAGTATAACTTTTAAACTCACTTTAAAATTTACCCAAAACATAGGACTTGCAACAAATATAAGAAACCAATAATTTTACTAACTCAATGACTTCATTAGGGAAACCCTCATTCACTAGGGATTCTATCTCACTCAGGAATCCTAATTCATCATAGTATTTGGTGTGGAGTATGACCTCATTCTTAATTAGTTTTATTTTTTGTAGGAATTCTATTTTGATTAGGAATTACTATTCTAATCAAGTACCCTTTTTTAAATAGGAATTCGATACTGATTAGGAATCCTAGTTGAAGTACAAAATCCAACAAATTTACGAAATCATATATTCCAATCAACTCAGTCGATAAATTGGGTTTGAATCCCTGTTGGGCAAGCATCATCAAGAAAAGTAGTGTTTGGAGTGACCAACTTAAATTTTTTTATGATTGAGAGAGAATTGTAATACAAACTTATAATGTACTAAATTTTTTTTTGCAAATGGTGCGCAAACATGCCAACGAACTTCAAATGTCGTAGGTCATGTCTGGTCCTAATGAAACCAGTTATATGGTTGTTCTTAGACATATAGCTAAAAACATATAATATTGCTGTAAGCAGAGATTTCCAAGTAAAAGTGTATGGTTACGAGAAAAAAAACATATTGATCGGAATATGTAGATTTCTTATATCAAATACAACAACCTAGCCATGGTCAAAATTTTAAACACTAAAGTATGTGGTATTAATGCCCTAAGGAAAAAGGAGTTTGAAGTAATGATGTGTACTGTATACACACCATGCCAAGGCCATCTCAAAGGGGGCACAATATGCAGTAGTTCAATTTTACAAAAAATGGAAAAAGAATTTGGATGCGAAGATAAACAATGTAATATACAAAGAATAACAAAAAGAATTTGGATGTGAAGATTACCTGCAATGGAGATCTCCCACTCTCTCTCCGCTGCAGATGCACTCAGGGGACGGAGCGGTCGCCGCTCACACTCAGGGGATGGAACTGCCGGCGCTCAAGCTCAGGGGATGGTGCTCACGCTCAAGAGATGGAATGACCGGCGCTCGAGGAGATCTCCCTCCCCGCCTCTCTCTCTCTCTCTCTCTCTCTCTCTTTCTCTCTCTCTCCTCTTTGTTGCGGATGGAGAACCGTCGATCGGCGCCTGAGAGGAAAACCGGAAACCCTCGAGCGGTGCTGAGCAACGGCCTCTTCAAACGGGTGAAACTCGCAGGGGCAAAGTCGTCCAAAAAAAAAAAATAAGGTCACAAAAGTAAAGTTTTTAAACCTAGGGTCAGTTAGGTCAATATAGGTTAGTTGAGGGTCATTTTGGTTAAAACCTCCTCTTTGGTCCCCTTGAGCGAAATAGAGTGGGACCCGTGCCCTCATGTTCACAACGTGTCAAAGTCTGATTTGATCATGGCTGTCTGCTGACGCATCCTGGACAGCCGGTCCACGCTCCATGTGCACCGGCCGCTCCTCCGCACGCCGGCTAGCGGGCACAATGATGGCCACGAACTCAGCAGGCCTTCCTCCCCATACCCCATCAGCTGCAGCACCCGTTCAGCACACAGCGGATCAGGTGACGGCATTCCAGCTTAGAACGCCCGCGACTCAATCTAACTGGGGCCCGCATCGGTCAAGACGCGTGCCGGCACCAGAGCTGCTGAATTCCTTGCTTCATGAGCCAAAAGAAACACCTACTGATCGGCCCCGGTCTGCGGGCCCGCCCCTCCGACAAAATCTCGACGGTCGCATGATGGTCACCTCCACAAGCGTGACCACTGGACTGACACCGCCCCTTTCACAGCCGTCCGATCCCGAAGGCTTTGTAAACCCCCGTCCTGCATCTGAATATAAAGCAACAAGCAAACGCAACAATGGAGGAGAGAGAGAGAGAGAGAGAGAGAGAGAGAGAGAGAGAGAGAGAGAGAGAGAGAATGGAGAAAGATAAGCGGAGGAGGAGAATGGCGAGGGAAGAAGAGGTAGTGGAAACAGCACTGGCTGCCGCCGTGGCCACCATCTTCGTGTCGGGCCTGAAGAAGCTCCTCCCCTTCATCCTCCCGCAATGGCCGGCGGCACTCGTCGTCACCCCCCCGCCGCTCCTCTTTATGATCCTCCACCTCGTCGTCGCGTCCATCGTCTTGATCTCCACCAACCCAGGTTGCCACTTGGCCAGCCACGGGAGCGGTCGGAACGATGGGCGAAAGAGGAGGAGCAGCAAGCGGAGAGGGAGGGGGCCGAGCTGTCCGGCTTCGAAAATGGAGGGGAAGCGGAGCGGGCATGGTGGGTCCCGAGGGGATGAGGATGAGGAGGGCGACGCCGAGGAGCTGAACGCACGGGTGGAGGCTTTTATAGCGGCGTTCCGGCAGCAGCTCCGGCTGGATTCCTTCTCCTCCGGCGAACCTCGGACCAACGCCGGAGCTCCCTCACGCTAGTTCCGAGATCAATGTCCGTGCAAACCAGATGCGCATTTGTCCGTAGTAACGCTAAGGATTGTCCAAATGAGTTCCATATTGATAGAATTTTCGATCATCTATCTAATGCTAAGGCCTTAGGATTCTTTACATTTTTAATGAGAAATGGCAAGTTGTAATGCCAATGAGAACCCTATTTCAGTCCACGACCTTGACCGGTGAATGGCACTCACCCCAACCGGCCGGCATCAGACGGCTGTGATCCTGGTGCCACGTCAGCATGTTGCCAACATATACCAAGTTAGCAAGGTACATTGTTCCAATTTCAAGGACTTTTGGTCATTTCACTATGATAAGAGGCGCAAAATGACATATATGCTCTTGAAATGGACCAATGAGGGAGACGGTGATGCTCCAACCTCTTTAAGGAGGTTGGAACAAAATTGTTTTCCTTAATGTTGGAGTACCATTGATCTTTGGTTAAGGTGTTCTTTGGTGGATTTGGTGTTTGGAAGATATTTAGGACAACGGCCGAAAGGGCGAAAAGAGATCAGCTAGCTGACCATCCTATATATGAAATCCACCATGAAGTACTATAGTTAAACCTTGGCTTAATTAATTTGCGATGAAATCGGTGAAAAAAGGGTCTTAAAAAGAGAAAAAGAGAAACAAAAAATGCTTGCATCATACATCTGTATTGTAACTGCTCTTGTTGATTTTTCATATTGAACTATTCAACACATGCATGTGGCGAAAAGCAAGCATGCCACGTGGTAGATTTTCAGGCAAAGGGGCTTGAGACTACTACTTTAATTATATATGGTAATAATAGTATATATAGATAAGAGCAAAGATAAATACTTAAAAAACTTCCTCTTTATGCTTAAAATTTGGGAATTATTATTTGCACCCTAACAATCGACTGAGGACCAGTCGTCAGCTACTCTTGATTTTGATAGCATATAATTATAATTTGCCAGACCGTTTTGAACTTTTGGTTTTGTAAACGCTTTTTAACTTTTATTGTACAGATAAGCACCTACCCAACCACCTTGGAATTGACTAAAAAAAATATCCGCAAGTGCCTCTACATGGAGTCAAACTCTACCACCTCTTTGTTGAGAAGATATATATCTAGTGCTTTTACTACTAAACTAAGATTCAGGAACACAATTAATTAATTTTTTTATTAAAACTTCTTGGTCTGATAAAATAATAAGGGGGGTAATGTGGCTAAGGTCCTTGCAGCAGATACAGTTGCAGCTAAATGACATACAACATTTCAGTTGTGGCTAAGGTTCCTCCGCAATAAATATTTTTATTGTACCCATTTTATACATCTACATGACACTATACGGGAAAGTATATACAATCCGGACTCATGAACACGTACAAATCGATCACTATAGCAATGGTTACTCTTTTGCCGGCAGATTGTTACTCCTGCTATAGTGAAATCACTATAGCAAATTTTTTTTGAAGAATCTCATTGGTTTTTTTTTCTACAGTGAAATCACTATAGCAAAGAGTAACAATTAGCGCATATTATTACTCTTCGTATTGTAAGTTGTTACTCTTTGTGTCACAGATTATTACTCTTTTGCGGATAGATTGTTACTCTTGCCAGTGAAATCACTGTATTATTTTTTAATGATAAATCTCGCTTAGAAAAAAATTGCGAGTAACATCTACTTGACCGCAAAGAGTAACCATTGCTATAGTGATTTGTGTCAATACATCCGGATTCTATATACTTCCCTCTACAGTCACGTATGTGTTTTTTTATCATTTGAATTGTTTGAAAAGTCAAAAATGGTGGTTGGGGGGGATTTGTTGTTATATGATATCTTCCTTTTTTATTTTGACAAGTATACCTTTCCCTTCTTCATCCCCCACCTGCTATGGGGAAAATTTTCGTGCGGTCTTGATCGAGAACCTCGCCCCACAATTCTTGATTAATTGGATGGTTTAGAGAGATAGAGAATAGAATATATATATATATATATATATATATATATATATATATATATATATATATATATATATATATAGAGAGAGAGAGAGAGAGAGAGAGAGAGAGAGAGAGATGACATAGAGAGTTGTTGTCGAAGTTTGGTCTTGCGATCTACATCTTTGGGAGAGAGGTGCCACCTGATCTTCACTATAATATGATTAAATGAGGGGTGAGCATTCTCTTTACAGGTGTGGACGCGGAAAAAAGCGCGGGTCGTCTTTATTGCGAATCACACGAGATTACAAATGTGGCCGGGACCCGGGTTGCTCGGGTGTAGCGAGTCCGGGTTGCGGCGAGTTTTGATCAGGGGATTGTGGGAAAGATCTTCTGGGGGATCCCTTTGATCCGCGTCTCCACGTGGTGTTCGTGCGAGAGCTCTGAAGGGGCTGCCCAAGACAGGGGTTTTACAGGGAGAGGGTTTTGGAGAGGCTAAGGAATGTCCACCGTTGCTTTGTCCCTTCCGTGCTTCGCGCTTTCTCGGCTAGGGGGTTTTCGGCTTCGTTCCTCGGTCTTCGTGTCTTCCTCGTTCCTTGCTTGACCTCGGTGTCCTTGATCGTCGGTTCGCGGCGTCGATCGAGATTTTGGCGTCGGCTTTGGCTTTGGCTTTTTGGCTTTGGCTTGGCTCCGGCGTGGCTCTGGCTTTTGCTTTGCTTCGGCGCTTGCACTTGGACGTAGCTGGGAGAGACTTGCGATGCTTTCGTTCTTCCGGACTTCGCGTCGTATCGGCTAGAACGTGCGGTGCTTTTGCTCGTGGCCGGCGTAGTCGCTTGGCTTTGGCACTTGCGTTGCTTTGGCACGGGCTTTACTGGGGCTTTGCTTTGGCTTCTTGCATTGGCTTTAGCTTTAGCGTCAACTCGATCTTCTTCCTCGAACGACGTGGGCTACTTCTCCGGTGCTTCGACGGTTTGCGTGTCGACGAGACTTCTCTTCTTCTCCGGGCTTCTTTGTCGTGATCAGAGTCGAAGAATGCTTTCGAAGATGGTGGGGGTAGCACCGATCTCCGTGCGACGGTTGTGGCGTCGACTTTTGTAGATGAAGACGACGAGGGTGGCGACGGTCTCCGTGCGACGGTAGTGGCGTCGGCTTTTGTTGATGAAGACGACGAGGGTAGCGACGGTCTCCGTGCGACGGTTGTAGCGTCGACTTTTGTTGATGAAGACGACGGGGTAGCGACGCTTCAGACGATCTGCTCCAGGCTTTCTTCTTCGTGGATGGGGCAGGCGTTAGTCGAAGACGACGGGGTGATGACGCTTCGCTTCTCTCCTCCGGGCTTTGGGGCTTGATCGGGATCGAGGATTTGTTGGAGACGACGGGGTAGTGCCGCTCCTCTTCTTCTCCGGGCTTTTGGGCTTGATCGGAGTCGAGGCTTGTTGGAGACGACGGGGTAGTGCCGCTCCTCTTCTTCTCCGGGCTTTTGGGCTTGATCGGAGTCGAAGCTTGTTGGAGACGACGGGGTAGTGCCGCTCCTCTTCTTCTCCGGGCTTTTGGGCTTGATCGGAGTCGAAGCTTGTTGGAGACGACGGGGTAGTGCCGCTCCTCTTCTTCTCCGGGCTTTTGGGCTTGATCGGAGTCGAAGCTTGTTGGAGACGACGGGGTAGTGCCGCTCCTCTTCTTCTCCGGGCTTTTGGGCTTGATCGGAGTCGAAGCTTGTTGGAGACGACGGGGTAGTGCCGCTCCTCTTCTTCTCCGGCCTTTGCTTCTGGCGTCTTCGGAGTCGAAGGGTTCTTCTTCTCCGAGCTTTCTTCTTCGTGCACGGAGTCGAAGGGATGATCTTCGTGTGCAAGGGCCTTCACATTGATGAGGACTTTCAGTAAGCCGATCCCTCGGGACAGGCTTGACTGTGCCTCGTGAAGCCTTGGGTCGATGAAGAAGCGTCTCCTCTTCTGCAGAGCTCTGGCGTTTCGTCTTCAATTTCCCGACCATTTTTTCCTTCCCCCACCCCCTCTATTTATAGGCAAAGAGGTGGGGAGAGAGATATGGGAACTTTTTAATTTTAAATTCCTTTTGTATCTCTCTCATAATTACCCGGATTTTATTCATCCATTGATGAAGGGAATAACATTTAGTTGTTTTCCTTTTCTGGCGGGTGCAATTATGGCTGGATTTCGCACACGAAATCGATGGCGATCGGGCGCTTCGTCTTGTGCGTCGGATCGAGGGATCGGCGCAGATCCGCGTGTGTGCAGACGTCATACGCTACCTCCCCCCGCGCATGGCGGTATTTTTTCCTTTTCTTTCTTTTCTTTCCTTTTCTTTTCTTTCCTTTTTCTTTTCTTTCCTTTCTTTTCTTTCCTTTTTCTTTTCTTTCTTTTTCTCCCCTTTCCTTGCAGGGCCGGCCGGCCCCTTCTTGGGGTTCGGTCCCCACTAGGGCCGGCCCTATAGGGTTCGGACCCTAGTAGGGGCCGGCCCCTCTTGGGGCGGGGTCCGAGTACGTGTCGGCGCGCGCGAGTCGGGTCCGCGTGTCGGGTTTGCATCCGCGTCGGCGCGAGCGAGTTGGGTCCGCGTGTCGGGTTTGCATCCGCTTCGGCACACGTAAGTCGGGTTCGGGTCCGACGAAATTCGTGTGTCTACAAATGCCCCCTCAAGGACGAGTGCGTCGGTGGGAGCGTGTCGGGTTTGGACACATAGGAATCGTAGAGCGCTTGTCCTTGATTCCTTTTGTGGGCGGGGTTGGAGGTCTATTTAAGGACCCCTACCCCCCTTCATTCGCCGTTGTGCTTCTTTGCGAAGGTTCTGCCGGCTTCTGGAGACCGTTGTCGGAAGAGAGCTGCCCGGGGTTGCGCGCGACTTGCTCCGTCTTCCCAGTGTCGCCTCTTTCGTCGGCGGCGATGGTGCGCGATTTCGCGGTCGTTGCGAAGGCGGGTTCGAAGCGAGGATGCGACGAGGCTCGCGGCGAGGAGGATGGAGGAGTGCGGCTGAGGTGCGGGTCGCCTTCGCCGCCTCTCTCTTCCTCCTTCTTCTTCTTCTTCTTCTTCTTTTCTTTTCTTTTCTTTTTTTTTTTTTTTTTTTTTTTTTCTTCCTTCTTCTTCTTCGGTTCCGGGCTGCACGGGCAGCAGCAGCAGCAGCGCCGGCGCGGGGCGCGGCGGGGCCGGCGGCGCGGCGGCGCGGGGCTGCAGCGTGCGGGGCGGCGCGCGGGGCTGCAGCGCGCGGGGCGGCGCGTAGGGCGGCGCGCGGGGCTGCAGCACGCGGGGCCGGCCGTGTCGGGTTCGGGGCCGAGAAGGGCGGCGGCCGGGTCGTTGTGGGGCCAAGAAGGGCGGCGGCCGGGTCGGCGCGTGGCCGAGAAGGGCGGCGGCCGGGTCGGGTTCGGGGCGGCCCCGAGATGCAGGCGAAGAAGAAGGAGAAGGAGGGGTGCGGGCCCCCCCCCTTCCTTTCTTGCTGTTGGCTTCCAATTGGAAGGGGGCGGTGGGTCCCCCCCCTTTTTCCGGTTTTTTTTTTTTTTTTTTTTTTTCACTTTCCTTCTTTTCTTTCTCCCTTCTTTCTTCTGGACTTCGAAGGCGCCAGTGGTAGCAGAGCCCGTCTGTAGCGCACGGGTGCGCAAGTGGCTGTGGCCCTGGCTGGGTGACGCGGGCGCCATGGGCGGTGTCGACGCAGTCGGGCCGGCGCGGTTGTGTCGGCGTGCTGGGTCGGCGCGGGCGCCGTGTGGGCCCGTGGGGGCGCATCGCGAAGGCTTGGGCGCCAGTGGTGGCGGGCCGATGAGTCGGGTGGTCCGCCTGACAGGGGTGCAGGTCCCCTTAGTTTTTTTTTTTTTTTTTTTTTTGCCCGCACTTGTCTTGACTTGCCTCCCTTCGTGGTCTTCCAGGGCTCGCGTCTTCGAGAGTTTGGCTTCCTCGGGCTGGATAGACGAGGACTTCTTCGACGGGAGGAAATGCCTTTGTTTTCCTTACACTCGTGTGCGCCGCCACCGCAGCTCACGGCGGGAAGACCTTCTGTCGTTGCTCCGTGTCTTTGTGCACGAGCGCATCACGGAAGATGGAGTCGCGGATGCGACTTGCGGGATGCTGAAATTAAGCGAGAAGATCCATACTGACGAAGGGATCTCCATGAAGCTTCTGCGGCCGAGTTTGAGTCTTCCGTTCCATCATTGCGGTGAAGAGTTCGTGCCTACGCCAGTTGTTGCCTCGAAGATATGTGCTAGGCTGACCCGATGGGGCCCCGATTCTTGGCCTCGGGGCGACGTCCAGTACCTTTGCGGCTTTCGCGAGTGGATGAACGAGCTCTATGAGGTCTTTGGCGCGGAACCTGAGATGAACTTATTGGCCAAATTTCTGGCGCCGGCTCGTCGGGAGTACAGTCGTCCTGAGGGGATGTACCGTGCGCTTTGTGAGCTTTGGTGTCCGGAGACTAACACCTTCCTTACTGGGGCGGGGGAGATAGGCATCTCGCTTCGTGACGTCCATATCGTTTCGGGGTGCCCCGAGGTACGGAACTACTACCAAGAGGAGGTGCCTGCCTTGAAGGATCTACTGGACAGCAGCTACGCTCCGAGTTCTTGCCTCCTTCTGTTCAAGGCACATGCTATCATTGCGGCGAGGGATCAATCTGATCGAGTGCGTCCTTCTTCTTGGGTCGATTTTTGGTTCAGAGGCGAGTATAGAGCTCCAGCGCCCTCAGCTCACCCGATGTGGAAGATTGCTCAGATGCAGAGACCTCCGCTTCGCTCCTTTGTGAGGCCTATCGATTCCTTGGCTCGAGAGAAGCACTCAATGGAGGGGAAGCAGTGCCCCTGGGAACTCCTTGGCCTGAAACGGGACAGCGAGGAGTGGCGATCGGTTTACCGGGCCGCCGGGCTGGTCATCTTTCTTTGCCGGTTCGTGCTTCCGTGTTCTGGGGAGGCCATTCGTCCGGGGACCTTCCTTGCTGCTTCCAGGATGGAGAGGGGCGAGCTCTTCAATCTAGCCCCAGCCATACTATGCGCCTTGTATCGGGCTCTCAGCGGGACTTACTGGGACTTGTCTGGCTCAGATAAGGCCAAGGAGGAGCTTGGCCGGTCGGCTGCTTTCGGACCCTTGCATTATTTGTACGGCTGGATAGCTCTGCATTTCCCGAAGGGGATCTTTGCCAGGCGCGGGCATCCAGCCGAGCTACCTTTCCTACCCGGGGTAGGAGGGATCTTGAACGCCTTTATCAGTTGGGAGCGTCCGAAAGAGTGTGCTCGTACCCTTTTGAGGAGGATGGGGAGCGTCGATTTTGAATTTCTGTCGGAGCATTCGGTGCTGCCTTTGGAGAGGTCGACTGTGTATGACAACGACGGGCTCCCGGACAGCCTTTACTGGAATATGGTCAGCTGCCGTCCTGGCTACTTGGTCTGGCGCAAAGGAGATGTGGTGGAGGTGGAGCAGTACTCCCCCCATCGCTTTGCCCGTCAGCAGGGGTTTCGACAGGAAGTCCCTGGCACGCCTCAGCAGTTACAGGGGCGTTTCAGTCCACAGGAGGGCTACCGTCTGTGGGCTTCTCTCTACGCTCGTTTTACTGGCAGTAGTTTCTTTCCTGGGGCCAAATCCGGATTTCGGGATGCCGCGACTCCGGAATACCGCCAGTGGGTTGAAGGGCGAGTTTCTCCTTTACTTGCGAGTTTTCCAGTCGACGTCTTGGTGAGTAGCGGGTTCAGGAATTTCTGCTTCAATCACTCTGCGGGAGTGGAGGACCGTCGCCTCCGACTGGGGCTTCAAAGAGCGCAGAGGAGCTGCAGTCGCCTTTCCAGTGCTCGTCGTGTCCCTTCTTCCGTTCCGGTGCTGGATGTCGAGCTTACTAGTGCCCCTGGGGCATTTCGTTTCCCAAAGGCCGAAGTTGAGGGTGCCCCTCCCAAGAGAAGAAAAATATGCATTCCTCGCGGGATGGTCCCGAGAGTTCCTTGTCTAGCGGAGGACGCCGAGGAGCCTGGACTTCTGAAAGATGAGGTGATTCCTCCGTCTAGGACCGCTTCGTCTGACCACACAGGTATGGAGCTCTCTTCATTTTATTTGCCCTCTATGTTCAGGAAGTTTTATCACGCTGAGCACCGTTTCTTTCTTTTGACCAGATTCCATTGTAGTGGTAGAGCGCGGAGTGAGCTCTTCAAAGGCGCCTCTTGGGCATTCGTCTACCGGTGCCGCGCAGGAAGTGCCCGAACCCTGTGGGCTAGATATCCCTCCGGATGATTTGGATCTCCTCGGACTTTGCGGGGAGAATTTCCCTAGGGGCGACATTAACCTGGACGACATCGATGTCGACGCCTTGTCTTTTGGCGAGGAGGCTGAAGTCTCGAGTGTCGACAAGCGGCGTTCCCCGATGACTGTGCCCTCGTGTCCTTTGGTGGAGACGGTTGTTGCAGCGGTAGCGGCGGTTTCCCCGGTTCCGCCACCCTCGTTGGCGCAGGCGGCTCCTGTTGCGGCCGCAGTGGGGGGGAAGGTCCTGCCTACCTACTCCGAGGCGCCTCGCCCGGATTTGAGGCCGAGGAGCAGAGTCTCAGAGTTCCTTCTCGCGAGCTGTCGGCAGTATATCAAGTCGACGTTGGAGCCTTTCCAAACTGCCGGCCTTGGCGCCCTCCAGGACTGGTGGTCGACGGACGGTGCAGAGTTTTGCACGAGCCTGGCAGAGTTCAAAGTTGACAGCTCTCTTTTCGTTGATCAGATGAACCTGCTTGTGACCGATAGCGAGGCTTATCGATCCCGGCGGGCTTTGCTGGAGGGGAGCTCCCTTTCTGAGCTGGAGGCCGCTGAAACGAGTCTAAGTCAGTCCGAGCATCAACTTGCAGAAGCTACGTCCAGCCTGTCGAAGGCTCAGAGGAAGTTGGAGTCTGCGCGCGCCTCACTTAGAAAGGCGGAGTCTCGTTTGGAGCGGGCTGAGGCCACGGAGGGCGCTTTGAAGGCGAGTCACTTGAGGCAGCAGTCGGACCTGGCAACCCGTCGCGAGCTTCTAGCTGCTCGTCCCGTGGAGCTTCAGAGAGTGGAGGCGACTAGGGAGGAGCTGCTGCGCCGTCTTCAAGCTCTGGACACCTTCTTTTAGTTCTTCCTTGTTCCATTGTGGCTTTCTTTTTCAGGACTTATGAAATGTACTACCTTCGCTTCATTAATAATATCGCCTCATTTTGCCACACCCTTTCCATGGAACTTTGTTGTCTTCTTTCTTTTGGTCGGACTGAACCTGAAGTAACTTCTCAGGCTGCCTACGTACCCCCCTAAGGGGGATCAAGTCGCACGTAGTTCATTTTTTTTTTTTTTGAACAAGAGGTGTGGCCTTGCTTTAGGCATAGTACCTTTTGAGGTACTTGCCGTTGATGGGGCCGAGTGTCAGCCCTTCTGGCGTGGTGAGGAGGTAAGCGCCGTTGGAGTAGACTTCCTTGATGGAATGCGGGCCATCCCATTTGGCGTCAAATTTCTTCCCTCCTCGATGCGAGAGAATGATGGGGCGTTTGACCGCCAGCACCAGTTCCCCTATCTGGAATGATTGAGGACGAATCTTCTTGTTGAAGGCGCGAGAGAGCCTGGCCTGATAACACTCCAGACGCTGTTGAGCTTCGAGGCGTCTTTCATCCAGTGCTTCCAATTCTGCTAGGCGGAGCCGGGCGTTGTCATCGCTGGTGAGGCCTTCCTGGACTGCTATCCTGAGCGACGGGATTTGGAGTTCGAGCGGAAGAACGGCTTCCACGCCATAGACGAGAGAATACGGCGTTGCTTGTGTCGGTGTGCGGAAGGATGTTCGGTAAGCCCATAGTGCTTCGCCCATGCGTTCGTGCCAATCTTTCTTTGTCTTCGAGACGGTTTTCTCCAGCAGCTTGCACAAAGTTTTGTTGAAGGCTTCTGCTAGACCGTTGGCTGGAGCGTTGTACATTGTCGAACAATTCTGCTTAATGTTGTACAATGCGCAGAACTGACTGACGGCAGCATTCTTGAACTGCTTCCCATTATCTGTTACGATGTAGCGGGGGACTCCATAGCGGAAGATGATGTCATTATGGATAAAGCTGATGACAGAGTACTTCGTAACTTCCCTCAACGGTATTGCTTCAGCCCACTTGGAGAAGTAGTCCGTTGCCGCCAAGATGTAGAGATGTTGCTTGGATGACTTGGGCAGAGGACCGACGATGTCGAGACCCCATCCGTCGAAGGGCCAAGATGCGATTGTTGGGTGTAAAGGCTCCGGAGGTTGACGGATGTAGTCCCCGTGCATCTGGCAAGCTTGACATCTTCTCGCGTACTCCAAGCTGTCTTTGATCATGGTAGGCCAGTAGTATCCCATCCTTCTGATGCGGAAGTGAAGCTTCGGACCGGACTGGTGCGATCCACAGATTCCAGCGTGTACTTCTTCGAGCGTGGCTTCTGCTTCCTCTTTTGCGAGGCACCTCAGGAGTGTGTCGTCATAGCTTCATCGGTACAGTTCGCCGTTGAAGTGGTAGAACCTTAGAGATCGTCGACGGATGTCACTTTTGCGCTTCGGATCTTCGGGGAGTTTACCATGAACGAGATACTCCACAAACGGTTGCCTCCAGTCTTGTTCCTTAATCTCGAGGACATGCACCGCGTTGGTTTGAACCGGTATTTCGGGCGGACCCTCTTCTTTGGTGATCACGAATCTCCTGCAAACGGGGATGACGAGCGAACGTTCATCTGGGAACGGGAGTGTAGCCGCCAGATTTGCGAGTGCGTCAGCCTGCTGGTTGAGGTTCCGGGAAACGTGTTGGATGGAAGCAGCCTTGAGTTTTTCGAGGAGCTTCACAGCTCGCGCGTGCAACGGTACCAGGTCTTCTTTGTTGACTTCGTATGCCCCCAGGACTTGCTGGATCACGAGTTGAGAGTCGCCAAAGATCTCTAGTCCTTGAAGGTTCATTTCGTCGGCCAGTTCGAGACCAA